>PITA01012837.1:0-60083 GCA_004023965.1 Spilogale gracilis
AGAGAGAGAGAGAGATATTTTTCATGTTGCCTGAATCAGATCAGTTGGGTTTAGCCTGCTACTTCTCTTTTTGCATAATTTTCTGTAGAAACTGACAAATGATTCATAAACATGACACATTCTTGTCTTACATATGTCTCTTTGGGGAAATTCCTGGAGTTAGCAGGCTGCATGGCTGACTACTTAGTTGGTAATCTAGTGCGGAAAGGAAACTTTAATATGAGGTTGATCCTTTGAAGTGTTTATCCATAAATATCCCGAGACTACAATGACCCGCTGAGGGGAATACTTGCAGCCTTCAAATAGAATTACTCAAATTACACCTGCCAACGGTTATTGCACTGAGGATTCCTGCATCTCAACGGAAGAACACATTTTTAAGTCTTGGGTGGTATGCTAGAAAGAGTTCTAGCTCTTCTAGATGGGGAGTTTGGAGGTCAGATTCTGCCATTGGCTTGAACAGAATCTTCGGCAAGTCGCCTAACCTTTCTGGGGTTAAGTTAGAACATCTCAATGATGGAAGATTGGTTTTCAGGTTCTTTAAGGTCCCTTTGAAAGGCTGTGGTCTTTTCAGTTGTTCCATGGAGGGAAAGAGGGCTGTTGGTGGTTTCTGCCCGCCCCCTACTCTCCCAGCACCCCTAGTTAAAGGGGGTATGTGTGTGTGTGCATGTGCCTTGGGATGCAGGAGGCACCAAGGGATTTTCACACTGGTAGGTGTTGGCCTTTCCTCTCCATCCAATTTGAGTTCAGTAGGTCTGACATATTTTCTTCTGGCTTGCTGTCCTGCCAGGTCACCTCTCCAGTGTTTTCTAGGGTGCTGACGTGAATATTGCCATCTTGCTTCTTTTCCTTCAGTACACTTTCAGGCTAAGGTAAATTGTGTGAAGAAGCACATTTTTAAGTGGTTTTAAACTTTGCATATGTTTAAATGGTTTGTATTTATTTATTTATTTAAAAGTGGGTTTTAAGAGGAGAAATATGTCTACACATTTGCATCATCAGAAGTCACGTGTGCTGGTTGTCAGAGCTGCCTGCCCAGTGGCTTTGTCTGAAGCAAGGAAAGGATCAACTAACTCTTTATATGGTGGGAAAAGATCCCTTTCACCAGGGCCACGGAGGGGCAGGGCAACGCAGGGAAGAATGGGACAATAGGTGACACAGGTTAAAAGTGTATATGTTAAACTTAGGTTCTAGAATCTATTTTAACTATGTGCTCAGGTGACACAAGCTTTTGGATATCTCCCAGGAACCAGTCTTGTAGATTAAATACTCTCGCATGCTGTCAAAGGTCATGGTCTCTTTCATGATATTTCATGAAAGATTCACCATGCTGCCCGGAGGGTCTGGGTCCTAAAGAGAATCAAGTCTACCATCTAGTGGCATCCCTCACAAACTACAGACATAGAATCCCAGGAACCCAAAGACGGTTCCTAGAGGATATCTGTCTGGCTGATCCAACAACCCACGTTTTGTTGTTTCTCTGTCTTCAAGTTGGTACTGGGAAACTTCACTTCCTTTTCATGAGTTTCCATAATAAACGGGAGGAGAGTGGCTTGATCAGTGTTGCCAAGGCTAAAAAAATTCAGGGTTGAAGGAATGCCATGAGCCCATTTGGTGACTGCTTCAAAGAAGTCCAGGGTCAGTTAGATTAAGTGCCAGTGTAGACATCAGTAATTATTTGAGAAGTCTGAGCTTCATGGTGACATGACCATGTCCGTGTGGACAGAACCAGCCTTTTCTAGGAAGGTCTATTTGGTATAGGGGAGGAGCTTGTGAACTCCGGATTATACTATTCTGGTGGAATGTGTTAGGGAAAGCTTATTTAAGAAAGTTTGATGAAAGAGGAAAGATTTTCAGCCAATTTATTTGTTCATGTGAGTTCACCGTGGCAGAAGATTGGCATAGATTCTCACAACCAAAACTTGCCAAGCTCCTGCTGGCGAATTTTCACCACCAGCCAGACTGAGAGGACGAAAGAAGGGAAAATAATGATGACACTTAAGATAAAGTTGACCAAGAATCCATTTGGAGATTGTGGTGGCCCAAAGCAAGGCCATATACGCAAATAATATGCACAATTATTCTCTTAGCCTTACGATTAAACCTGACAGCTATTGATATAAAATAGTGTGACAAATTAAAATAATTTCAATTTGCATTAAAAATATACACGCTTCACATGAAAGGGGCACTTACATCAATGTTGGGTGTGAAAGTTGGTCTTCTTTTCTGGAAAGCAATTAGGCTATACAGATCAAGAAAGAAGCTTAAAGTCTTTTGACCCTGCAAGGCCCCTTTTAGGAGTTTGTCCTTAAAAAATTGTTGAAATTTGGACAGAGTTTTTTCAACAGTGATAGTCACCATCACATTATTATGATAGTCCAAAATTGGAAAGCACCTAAATCTCAGGTTAATAAGATGTTTAAGTAATGGCATAGCTCTATGATAAAATTGTATGTAGCCATTATAAAAGATATCTTTAAAGAGAACTTTGTGCTTACGATGTTAAAGGAAAAGCGAAGGACACAGGCCCATTATGCTCTCCAAGAAGATAAATTGAGCCAGTGCTATAATCACAATTAGGTGTGTAAAATAAAATTGGAAGGAAATAGGCTCTGTCTTTTGGCAGAGTGGCATTAAAAATGACTAGACCCTTCGCCTTCAAATTATTGAAAAAATTTGGCTTTATTTGCAGTGTGTCTCTACATTTTATTGTGTTTCGAAGAGAGTTGGTGATACAATCTATGAAGGATGTTCCTCCTTGGTATGTTGGCATGACTGGGATTTCCATGATTAAAGTCGCTTGTTTAGGGTGCCTGGGTGGCTCAGTCATTAAGCATCCACTTTCGGCTCAGCTCATGATCCTGGAGTGCTGGGATCAAGCCCCACATCGGACTCCCTGCTCGGTGGGAAGCCTGCTTCTCCCTCTCTCACTCCCCCTGCTTGTGTTCCCTCTCTCGCTGTGTTTCTCTCTGTCAAATAAACAAATAAATAAAATCTTAAAAAAAAATAAAGTTGTTTGTTTGGATTAAGGTCGTGAGGAGATCCAGAAGGTCCACATCTAGACTGCCACAGTCATCACTCCCTTACCAGGGTGTTGTCATCTGATGGAGTGGGTGCCGGGAAGCAGGCTGAGTGGGCATCTGCAGCCTGAGGGAGGCGAGAAGGACAGGCCAGAGCTAGGTTTTCTTGGCAGGTGGGTTAGAGGAGGATCTGGTGGCTTCTGCACGAACAGTGAATGTGGGCCAGGCAAGGGTGAGGACCAAGTGCCAGCGCAGACTGTCTCTGGGGTTTGCCTCTGCTGGTTTATTTGAGTTTCTGGAATTTCTGCCTGCTTTGGGCACCCAGGCCAGGTGAATGTGGCCCAGACTTAAGTCTTCCATGGAACATTCCAGAAGACATGTGCTGCAGCATCTCAGGTCTCGCCCTCTCTGTACCCAGGTGGGGGTGTAGTAATAGTGGTCAAAGCAGGCTCAGAACTTGGTGGCGAGCCCCGGGGCAGGTGGCTGGGGTGGAATGGCGTGGCAGTGGCTATATCATAGCATCCCGCCAAAAACACCCCCCTTTAGTGGAGAGAGAAAATGTAGGGACATTTTCCTGATGAAATGAGACTTTTGGAGGTCCCAGCACTTTTGGAATAGTTAGTAATTCTGTAAGGACGTAGATTCGTCATCCTCTCTCTCAGTCTCCCTCTCATTCCGGCCTACCCTGTGTGTCCCCTCCCAGGAGGGGCTCACCACACAAGAAAGAAAGGCTCTTTCCTGCTTCAGCCCTTTTGTATGGAAAGTTCCCCCAGAAAGCTCCTCTTCCCTTGGCTCTGCCCATGGACAGCTCTCCTGCATCCTTCAGACACCCATTAATTATCACCTCCGGAAGAAGTCCTCCTCTGCCCCCCTCATACTGATCATAGTCTCTGCTTCCTTTCTTCCTAGTTCTTGTCATGTCTTATAATTACATGGTTGTTTGCTTGTTTCCTGTCTCTCCATACCCCAGAGAGCCCACGAGGACGGTCACCAAGTCTACCAACCCAGTTGTTGGCTCTCTGCCCGGGAGAGTGCCTGGCATCTGGAATTGCTCAGTGAGCTTTTGGTTGAATAAATCAATCACAAATAAATGTAAGGAGAACGTGTAACCTGACTTTTACATTTACAATAACTGAAATGAGTAGAAGAGCCTTCATGGTGGAATGTATATTATTTGCTAAGTTCTCTCTGCACAAGCCAGTGCACCCCTTCCTCTTTGGTGATGATGGTGGTGACGGGGATAATGACAGCTAAGGCCGGGCAGGCGGGACAGGGTGGGCGCTGTCCTCTGTGATTCACATGCATTGATTTCATCTCCTCCACAAGGTCAAGAGCCTTGCTTTTGAAATAGCCGCATTAGATACTGGTCTCATCAGTGTTGTTCAAGCTGGTAAATTCCTATCAATCCATTCAGTGATTGGCTTCAACTTCAAACTCAGGGTGTGATAGAAATAAAGATGGTGGCTCACATGTGGAGCCTTCATTTGCATGCTCGCATTTACACAGAACAGTTTTAATCGTTCTAAAACTTTTAAATAACTGTTGAATTGCAGACAGCATTATTTTACCAATGGAACTTTTCTCCTGCATTCTCCTCAAAGCTGTGTGTCGCTAAGCAACTGTAGATCACAGCCCTTTCAACTTGTTGTTTTATTATTATATGATCACAGTCCCTGTGGATAGGAAAAAGTCAACAAAGATAAAAACGTGCCCCAGAATGATTATCATAATTCAGTGATTATCTCCATTGCATCCCAGAGAATCACATTTATTCCAAGCCATATGCTCAGTCCCTTTATTTTTACTAGGTCACGAGAACAACTTTCATCTAAATTATCTTTAACTGTGGATTCTTATTATAATTCTTCCAAAAGTAAATTATTTCAAATTAGTTGCAGTTGGAAAACAGCCCATGCTGCTTTGATTTGTGGTGAAGTAAGTAGGTCATAATTATGAAGACCAGATTTGATAGGAGTTGTGTGTGTGTGTTTAAACCACAGGTTGTGGCCCCGGAGAACTGGGTCGGGGGAAGTAGGCACGAGCCAGGTGGGTCCCAGTGCAGCTTTGTCCCTGTCTGGGCAGCTGTGGGCAGGTTTCTCAGTGCTCTGAGCCTGCATTTTCTTGTCCATAAAATAGAGCTACAGTTGCCTTTCCCTTGTCGGGGAAGTTTCTGTCATAGACACTGGGAGAGACACAGAATGTGGCCAGATGGTGTACGCTTTCTATATTGTGATCAGTTTCTTTTTATTTCTTCCTAGGCACTCTAGGGAGCTTTGGGAGCGTTTACGGAGACCCCTTTGCTTTTCCTACCTCCATCCCCACCCCTCTCCCCCAATGGAACCTCCTTTGGGTCCTGAGGCTCATGGACTATTGTTATGGTTATCTATTGGTGAGAAAGAAATGATCCCCAAGTGTAGCTGAAATCAACAATCATTTTATTTACTTGCTCGGGAATCTGAAATCCAGGCAGGGCTCCAAGAGGCGCCACTGGCCTCAGCTGGGTCGGCCTGGCGGCGCAGAGCAGCGTGGCTAGCGTGAAAGGCAAGTCGCTGCTGCCTTTCAGGGGGCAGCTCAGCAGGGGCTGCAGGCCAGGACCTCGGGTTTTCCATCACGTGACTTCTCTAGGCGGCCAGACTGACTTTGCACAGTGCGGCAGCCCCAGGTGGGTGGGGCTTTTTGCAGGGCAGCTGGCTTCCCCCAAGGTGGAAAAAACCAGAAGCCTTCCAGGCCTCTTAAAGCCTAAACCCAGAATGGGCACTGTGTCCCTTGCACCACTCGCTATAGGTCAAGGCTATAGGTCAGAGCTCCGGTCTGGTTTCAAGGAAGGGCTTGAACTTGGAGGTGTGGCTCGCCATGGCCATCAAGGTAACAGTTCCCCCCAAACCATCCCACGCATGGCTGGAGTTAAGCTTCCGAGCCTTCCCTCTTCCAACACACATACTCTGGCAATTAAAAATCACACTTACACGTTATAGAATGCCCCTGCTTGAGGGCCACTGGTCATGTCTGTAGGGGAAGGGCTGAGGATAGGCGGTGTGGTGGTCAAGGGGGTCTAGCAAGGGTCTGGCCCAGGGTGAGTGTCCATGCAGGCCTGGGTCCTGGAGGTGGTGGTCCTCATCATCATCACCAAGAATTTGGCTTCTCTGGACTGATCTGATGACCCAATTATTTTCCTTTTCTTTTCTTCCTCAGGAGAATGAATGTGCTTTGATTTCTAAACAACCAATTTAACATTTTAAACACATCCCATTGCAAAGGAGGATGATATGGACTTCTTTACCTCGAGCCCTCTTTGACATTGATCATTTATGGATTGGATAATTTCTTGGAGAATGATGGATAACTGTTGAGGCTAAGATCGCTGGTGATGAGGCAGCAAAGAATACCTACTTTGGAATTCAGACTTCAGAATTCCTTTGAGGGCCATGATCTTCGGTAGATTACTTCTGAGCCTCAGTTTCCTTAAACATAAAATGGGGATAACTATATATCTGGCAGGGTGGTGTGGGTATTAAATAAATGACGTATAAAAGCTGCCAACCGGACCTCCTAGCACCCAGTATGTATTCAGTTGATGGAGCTCTTGTCATTGATCTGGATTTTTTTTTTTTTTTTGGTATCGGATTACTTATGCTAAAAGTCAAACTTCATGCTATGACATTGTACACTTTAGATGGTAAATAGCCATCTCACAAAATATGTTGATTTCCCTAGTCTGCCTGGAAATCGTTGCCCATCTTTGCAGTTCTGTGGTTCAATCTTATGGAAAGCAGTAGCGTTTATAGCCACTGTCCCATTCTTGTGGTTAACCACGGTCTCGATCTTGGTTGTGGTTGACTTTTGTTATCATCCACCCTCTCCTTCCTTTACGATCTTCTCTATCCTGCTTCATGGTTTTGAGATGAAGCGATGAGTGTAAATTTTTAATTTTTTTTAAGTAGGCAAAGAACTTTATTAACCTGGTTTCAAACTTTATTCCCAGACTTCTTCAGCTTAATTAGCTGCAGAGAAGAAATTGTGTCCAAGCAAAAACTGAAAAGAGCAATACATCTAAGGGGCTTGGACTTGAAAATATTAGAGACCTAGATTTTATCAGCTCAAGCACAACATTTTTAAAAGCATCCATAATATAAAATTGCTGCTCCCAGTAACTTCTTCAAGTTCTGTCTTCTTCAGAAGGTGGCTCAGTTCAGTCTGCTCCGTTCTTGGAAGCTACATCAAAATTCTCCACAAGATCTGGAACTTCGTCGTCGCCGTCCTCCTCCCCCGGTAGTACGGAGTGATTTTCCATCCAGAGATGGAGTGGGCAGGGCTTCGGCCAGTCTCCTTAAACGAGGCACACTGTCTGCCCCAAGTCGGTTTAAGATACTGGGTTTCCAGCAGTGGCTTTGTCTGGCACACCTGAAATGGTGAAAAGGTCTGCTGCCAGGATGTCAGCCCTTTAGCGTGGTGGACGTGAATCCCCGAGCCTTAGTTTGGGCACATAATCCACTTCTTCAACAGCAGAGATGTTGTTTCCCTGTAGCTTCTTCAGGGACAACCAAAGTTGTTTCTATCACCGCTCTAGCCATTCTATGAGTCACCTTCTTTCCGCGAGCAGGCTCTCTCCTGGTTCATGACCATTTCTTTTATCTTGCTGGAGCAGAAATGGGACCACACGGGACGAGGGGTGGCGCTCAGGCGGTCTCGGGTGGACCAGCTGTGAGATCAGGGCCCGCACTGGCGACACAAGATCGATGGGTGTCACTTTATAAAATGCCACTTGCTCAGCTGATTCTATCAGTAAGAAGTATTAAGAACTAAGATTAATGGAATCTTCATCAGTATTTAAATAACCTCAGGGAAATATTTGAGGAGCTAAGCAAACTTATCAGGCAATTGAAAGTTGTCCTTAGTTACAGTACTTAGGAAATAGCGAGTTTATGATGAAGTTCTTGAAAGCAGCATAAATACTAGCCAAATTTTAATGAAAATTTCTAAGTGTAAGATTTCTTAGGAAATTTCATTCCGAAGTCTGCTGATTTTATACTGGGATTGGGGGAAAGAGTGGGGGATAAATTTATAAACTAGATATGAAACATGTTCTCACCTGTTGAAATGTCATTCTGATTCTAAATGTGATGGAGCCTTCAGCTGTGGCCTTTAGATTTGCAATTCTTGGAACGCTCTCCTCCCTTCTAGTGAGCCATCTCTCACCCTCTTCTTGCTTAAATTTTGAATGATTTCTGTTCCCCTTTAATACGTTTTTTTTTTTTTTTTCCTGGAATATGTGCATAGCATCTGGCAGTCTGTTGTGCCTGCTTCCAATTTCTTGAGATGACATTTACTCAGCTTAAAAAATATGTAATTATGTTTTCATAATTATCAACATATTACTTGATGTGTGATTTTGAGTGGAGGTATGCTACTCTGTGACCTGCTTAATGAACTCCACTGAATTTGAAGGAGGATTCGGGATAAGGATTCACAAACTTTGAAAGGATCATGCTTCCTAGGGAAACCTGATTAAAACTTTCTTATTCTCTTTGGATGGCGTTGCCTGGGCTCCCCAGGATTTAGGAATTGAGCTGGGTAACTATAGTTGAGGATGTAGGATTTACTTTAAAAATGGCCAAAATTTTTGATGGTGGTTTTTGGTGTGATAGATTACTAGGAAGGAGTTTGTATTTGAGGGACACTATAAATCATGTATTCTATAGAATACCTGATTTGGTGAGTGTGGATTCTTTACTCTAGGACAGGATCACACTCCTTTTTCTAGAACCTGACATAGGAGTATTGCTATGGTTGATAAAAAGTGGCCTTGACCTATTACTTATCCCTTACAATAATGAGCTGTGTACCTGGGAGTCAATAGTTCTCTGTTCATTACTAATTACCGGGTGCATCCAGTCTACTATTTTGCTGTTATGAAGTCAAGGATGGGATGTTTGGGGTCTGTGACTTAGTGTGAGAACCAATGGGTAGTCTGTTGTTTCCCAAGCATTCTGTGTCCTTGTTTAGGTCATTTTCCTCTTCTGGTATTATCAGTGGTTTCCTGGAGCTAGCCAGTCTGTGAGACTCGATTGTTAAATTTTTCAGGAATTTTGCAAGCCACTTGAAATTAACTAATGTGGGAATGTTTACATCACAGAAATAAACACAGGTTTCAAATCAGAGGTCCTTCCTCCCAGAGAGCTGGTTGTCAAACTTTTATCAGCACATCCTTACATATGTCTCTCCTTTGGGGACCCTTTTATATTGTGGCTTAATATTTTCTTTAGTTATTTGATGACTTCCTGTCCTCTCCACTCCTGTCCCTGCCAAAGCCAGCGTCTTCACAGAGGCAGTCTTCATCAGTACATCCTTAGCTACGAGCACAGCGCCCTAGCACATGGTAGGTGTTAAACAGATATTCATTGGCTGAATATATACATGTCTTTTAGGACTGTTCTCTGTTCTTTACACATTTCCCAAGTTGGACATTTGCTGGAAAGGGAATTTATGTGACCGTTACTTTCAACAGAAACGATATTGCTGAGAAAGATAAGCTTTATGAAAAGTTAATTGTAAATTTTGTCTAAAGGTTTAAAAAACAAGGTTTTCGGACTCTTCCGTTTTGCAGCTACTCATACATGGTGTTGCTCCAGAGGGCACCTTGAGCTGGCTGGTTTGTCTTTGGTAGGGAAGTTGTGGGCTCCTGCCAGACACTTTGCTATTTCAGTGTTGGGACCACGATGGTCAGCTCATCAGGTCCTGCACTTGTGTGATTCTTGTGCTTCTAGAAAGGATGAACTTGATAACTACACGGGCACCTGGGGGCCTCGGTTCTTCTCTGGTTACCACTGATTACCAAGTGCATCGAGTCTGCTCTGCAGGAACACAGGAATCACCAATAGGAGTGAGAGCCTCGGTCCACTCAACACAGGAATTGGCCAGTGAAGGTCCCAAGGGATGCACCATGGGCAGGGGGGTGGGGTGGGAAAGCTTTATTCCCTCACACAGTTTTATGAGTTAGGTCTTCCTGAGAAGCTGTCCGTGACTCAGTGGCGTATTAATGTATCCAGACCCTTCCTGCACCCCTTTCTGCTACGTACCTGGGCCATATCTTGTGATGAATGAGTTTTATACTACTACGCTCTCTGAGCATCATGCTTCCTTTTTTTTTGTCTTATACTTGGAGTTGTAGATGGTGCCCCCTTCTACTATTTTAGGATTTGGTGAATGAATCAGAATCATTACTTCATGACTGTGTAGGTTTGAATCAGATGCCTTCTGATTCTTCACAGCTGGGGGAGACCTAACTTTTGCAATCTTGTCTCAAATGAGTCAGATTGCTTTCACTGCTATAGTTATACACAACTGCACACCATGAGTCTCTGGCGTGGAAGTGAATCACCCTGTGCTCCTAAAGAATGATGGAATTGGCTTCCAGCAAAGGTGTTGAAATGAGAGCCAGCGTGTTTACTTGCCATGTAATGAAGCTCAGGTGAGAGTGAGTGACAGGTGGGTGAGCTCGTGCAGAAAAGTCAAGCAAATGGGGAGACAGAGTTGCAAACTGTTATCAAATACCAATGAACCATTAGACATATGGAATAAATCATTAGTGGTTTTCAGATCTCTTGACATTTCTGCAGAGAGGAGCAACTGGACAGTAAAGTAGTGTTGATGAAGTTGCTGTTTTTAACTGTCAGACTACCCTTGGATGATAGCAAATGATTGTAATTCTGTTCTCAATCTGAACAAGAAAAGGGGTGGCAGAGGATGGTACAGAGAGAGATGTTGCAAAGATAGAGTTTGCACAAGTGAAGTTGGAAATCTATCCAGTTCTTTTGTAATAATATTTTCATATTAAATATGTGTTTAAAATGCCACTGAATACATTTTATGACTACTCATCCCCTCCCCCTCCTCCTCTTATGTACCTTACTGTTTAGGCAAAAGGTGAAGGTTGATTCTTGGATTATATTAGAGAGTTACGATGGTTAAAAGTTATTTGGATCCTTAAACACTTTAGTGATTTTCTCTCCTCTCCTTTCTTCTCTGATATTTCTGTTTAGGAATGAACTTCAGGCAGGTGTTCACTCAGACAGTGACCTAGGCAGCACCTGGGGGGCTGCTGTGGGGAATGTGGGCTGGCGAGTAGAAACAAAGGAGGGGGTTCTCACACATGGTAGAATGTTTCTCATGTCCTGTCAGCGGCACCGACTGAAATCCTGAGAGGCTCTGTAGGGAACCCCCTGTGAAACCTGGAAAGCCCTCACCTCCACTTGGGAGCAAGCAGCACAGTTTTCCTGCTCTGTGGGTCCATCTTGGAACAGACATTGATGCATTTTCGAATCCTTTCCCATCAAGCCACTTTCCATGCCCTTCTAATGGTGTCTGTTGGAATCTTCCTGTCAACCCCCTTTTTATTATGACCTTCCCACCCAAGGTCAATACAGAACACTTGTGAGACATACTACTTATGGGAGTGGATTTCTGTTGATCTCCTTTTCTTCTGATGCTCAGAATTCCAGAGGAAATGAGGTCTAGGTTAGCGGTTCGGAGGTGTCAACTCTGCGTGTGATTGTGTAGGGGCTGATGAGACGATCTGTTGTTTCGTGGCTGAAGAATTTTGGCCTAGTTTTTGCCCCCCACATTGTCATTAGTGTTTGCTGGCTTCCTTACCCTCAGGTGTCACATCTTTTCCATTGTATCTGCCTGACTTCTCCAAATTTCCTTCGGCCACAGGACACTTTGAAAATCCACTCACTCTATATGCAGCTAATTTCTATATTAAGAAATATTTTTTATGAGGAAAGCTATACAGTGACTTTGTGGCATCCAGGTTCAGTGATGAATTCCTGAAGAACCCATGATGCCTGTGTTTTCTCCTACAACCTGACACATTAGAATACCATCAGAATCCCATCGAGCCTTCACGTATCAGACCAATTCCACCTGAATCATTGGAGGATAGGTCCTGGAGATTCTTTTTTTTTTTTTTTTTTAAAGATTTTATTTATTTATTTGACACAGAGAGAGATCACAAGTAGGCAGAGAGGCAGGCAGAGAGAGAGGAGGAAGCAGGCTCCCTGCCGAGCAGAGAGCCCAATGCGAGCCTGGATCCCAGGACCCTGAGATCATGACCTGAGCTGAAGGCAGATGCTTTAACCCACGGAGCCACCCAGGCACCCAGGTCCTAGAGATTCTAATATGCAGCCACAACCCTGCCCTGGTGCTCAAGGATAGACTGACCACAAGGTTATAAACGATAGTTTGCTTCTTAAATATTGTGGCTTCAAACCACAGAAACAATGGTCTCACCGTTCTGGAAGCCAGAAGTCAGAAATCAAGGTGTTGGCAAGAGTGGTTCCTTTATGAGGACAGTCTGGGTGAATTCCAGGCCTCTCCTCTAGCTTCTGATAGTTTGCAGGGCAACTGTCAGCATTCCTTGGCTTGTCGGTACATTCCTACAGTCCTCTGCCTTCACATGGCATCGACTCTGACTTTTCACATTACCTTCCCTGTGTACATGTTTCTTTCTGGTCCTATGGCTTTCTCTCTTTTACAAGCACACTAGTTGGATTGGAGCCCACTCTAATGTCTTCATAGTAACTCTGTTACCTCTGTAATGACCCCATTTGCAAATATGGTCACATTTGTATTGGGGCTTAGCATTTGACATACTATTTTGGGGAGACAGAATTCAACCTCTAGCATTTTCCCTAGTTTAGTAACATCAGGGCTCAAGAAACTCTTGGGGTATTTCCATTACGTGGTGGAAGGAATCCAGGAGTCACTGGGAAGTTTGTTGGGAATAATGGAGGGGCCATTTAACAAGGGTTTCAAGGAAATAATTGGGGAGGAGTGAGTGGCTGTTAGCGTGCTGGATGATGCAGGCCTCCCACCTGGTCATCATCATGAGTGGTTTGGGACAGGGCTCCCGACAGGCATTGAGTTCTGACATAAGCCATTTTGTGCACAAAACTTGTTATGAGGCTGTTTGAAACTCAGTTCTCAAATTGACCTGAGGACAAGCATAAATGCCTGGGTAGGATCCGTGAGCTCCTTTCCTATGTACTATGAGCTGGAAAGGGGGAGACGATGGGTATCAGTGAAATTAACCTTCAGATCGAAAATGATGGTAAGTCTCCCCCAGGCCTGGATAATATGAAAGTCACAGTTACAAAAATTTTTTTTCATTTCTCAGGGAATAATCATGATGAGATCATGATACCTAGTTATCACTTTAATCCTTCTCCAAATTTTAGAATTTTTTTTTTTTTAAGATTTTATTTATTTGACAGAGAGAAACACAGCCAGAGAGGGAACACAAGCAGGGGCAGTGAGAGAGGGAGAAGCAGGCTTCCCGCCGAGCAGGGAGCCCGGTGTGGGACTCGATTCCGGGTCTCCGGGATCATGACCTGAGCCGAAGGCAGTCGCCCAACCAACTGAGCCACTCAGGCGCCCCCAAATTTTAGAATCTTGATAGCATGAAGTAATAATGGTGTTGCTTCTGAAAGCAAGAAAGTGCATCTTTGTCTTTTGCCTGTGGATCGAAGATAATAGTACTTTGAAACATCAGACTCCAGAGAACCTTTCATTTGAATATTACAGCCAACGCAGACTTGAAAAATCATTTTCAGCATGTATATGCAGTACTTTTGAAGAGAGTGGCTGTGCTTTTCAAAGTATAGCTTCCCTGAGCGGTGGGGTGTAAAATGTGGCTTCTACTCCCTCATCTGTTCGGTTCTGATCTTCTGTGTTGTGTATAAAATGAGAGTCAAGGGAAGGATTTGGAACCTTCAAAAAAAAAAAAAAAAAGCCCTTGAAATCTGTCAGAATGGCAATGGCAGAACTTGAACGGACACGCCGCAGCTCAGAATTTCTTGTACCAGAAGGATTTAGTTCATATTCTTTCAGGAAGACAGAAGGGAGATGTGTCATATTGGTTGGGTTTTCAAGGCCCTGTCGCCCATCGGCAGAAAATATTCCTGACCCCGTGAGCCAGCCCAAAATGTCTCGATGCCAAAGAGACCGGGAAGGGAAGGGGTGCCAAGAAGTCCGCCGAGAGGGCAGGTGATCAACCGACGAGGAGCCTGATATTTCACAGACAAGATTAGACAGATCAGATGACGAGTCCGGAGAGAAGGTGGTAATGGTGGCCTTCAAGAGGCCGACGAGGAAGAAGGAGTCCCAGGGCCATGAGGGTCCTGGGGAGTGGAGGGGAGAAGAACAATGATTGTTTAGGTCACACTGCATACTCAGTGGGCCAGCATCGAGGCTTCAGTGGAAATCACGCTCGAGAAAAGGGGAAGTGAGACTACACCTCTACTCCTACCTAAATCAAGGAGCAGGTGCACCTGAAGCCTGGAAATGATCATGAATATGGCAGCCGGGGCTACGTCAGGGGTGAGGGGAGTGTGTCACCTGCCTTTCCATGTTTATAACACTATGATCATTCCTGAAGGGGGGAGTAACACTTCTGCAAGAGAATTTCAAGTCCATCCTAAGTGACTTCTGAAAAAAAAAAATAGGGACGCAGTCCTGCCTCCCACCCCAGCCCCAGATGGCCTCGTCTACAGACTTCCCCTAGTTCCTCATTAGTCTTACACACAGATGACTCAGGAATTCTTTGGGGACCCTCTCAGAAATTCTCCTCAGGGGATACATGTCTGTACGTCTGTGCAAAACCATCTTGCATCTAATTTTATTGTTTGGGGAGGAGGACTTTGTTGAGGTGGCTGAAAATGGACAAGGGATGGTGTCCTAAAAAGAACAATCCTTTGCCAGTGAAGACATAGGCACATGAGTGTAGGAGCGAGAGCGTCAGCATCAGACTGTTCTGCACATGTAACTACGCGACTGGTTTTCCATGCTCATAAATCTGGTTAAACCCTCAATTACCCCATATATGGCAGACATGCCTTCAGAAGCACCTCATCCTCATGACTCCTGTTTGAAGTGGGGAAGCATCCCTAAGGAATGGACTGTGGCTCAGAAAATGGAGCGACGGGGCTGGGACCTCACGGGAGGTACATTTTTGCGATGGGGCTGAAGCCCAGGCCTTCGGAGCGCAGGTGCAGAGCTCTCCTCCACTTACAGCCCGGCCGGCTCTCCCAGTGGTCCAGGCCTCTGCGTTTGAGACCATCTCTGGGATGGTACCAGCGGATGTGGGAAGTGGGGCGCTAACGGCAGCATCAGCAACACTGCCAAGAGAACTTGGGGTGTCCTTGACTTTGTAACTCTCGAAGGATGTCCCTGGACCCCCAGTGGGGCAGCCTTGGGATTCTGGCTTCTTGGACACCTGCTCTCTTGGCTCCTGTTGGAGGCGGGAGTCCAACTCCTGGGGCCTGGAGGAGCTGGGTCTGGTTCCTGGGTCTGGTTCCACTGATGCCACAGGAGGGTAAAGAGGAGAGGAGACGGAGCGGTGGCCGGAACAGGGACCTGTTGGTCACCTCCTCTTTGAAGTGGAAGCCAGCGTGGTTGAGGAAGGGCTTGAGTGCCTTCCCTTTCGTAAGATAACAAGATGGCTTGCCCATGATTAGCCCAGAGGGACTGGCCGAGCAGGGAGAGACCAGGGGCCCATGTCCACAGGCATCCCCCTTTGTCCGTCCTTTGTGTTTTGTGCACCTCTCAGTGCGGCTGGCTTCTGGACGGTACTGAGGTGTAAACCGGACAGCTCGGGTGAGCTTCCCGTCCACAGAGTGAATGCAGGTCCAGGACTGGAGCTAGCAGTGCCGATGGTTTGTGGGTGCCAAAGGTGGCAGAGAGTGGGGACCAGTGACAAGGAGGCAGGAAATAGGTCTGCTTCTGCTTGTGCGGACCTTGGCTACGGCAACCTGGAACTTCCCCCTCGGATTGACCCTCTCAAATCAAATGGCTCCTTCAATGGGCTTTTTGACTTGTCCTCATGGGAGGAAGGCGGCTTTGGTATGGTGCGGAATGTGCCTCACCCTCCAGGGTACTTTCAAAGTTAGGTTTTTTGTTTCTTTTTAAAATATTTTATTTTTATCCATTTGACAGAGAGAGAGATCACAGGCAGGCAATGAGGCAGGCAGAGAGAGGAGGAAGCAGGCTCCCCACCGAGCAAAGAGCTTGATGCGGGCCTCGATCCCAGGGCCCTGAGATCATGACCCGAGCTGAAGGCAGAGGCCCCAACCCACTGAGCCACCTAGGTGCCCTGTTAGGGTTATTAGCAGCTGTCCCTGGATCCTTTGCCCCCATCACCATGAACATGAGCACGCATGCCAACCTCTGTGCCAACAAAGGCTGCCTTTGTTGTGAACAGTGTAATGGGATTGACGCCTTCAGAGCTATGTGATTTTTATATAAAAGATGGTGTTGGGGCGCCTGGGTGGCTCAGTTGGTTAAGCCACTGCCTTCAGCTCAGGTCATGGTCCTGGAGTCCCACATCGAGTCCCGCATTGGGACTGGTCTCCCAGCTCTGCCGGGGGTCTGCTTCTCCCTCTGACTTTCTCCCATCTCATGCTCTCTGTCACTCACTCTCTCTCTCTCTCTCAAATAAATAAATAAAATCTTAAAAAAAAGAGTGGTGTTGATGGTCAGGTGACTAATGCTGATGGCTGGTGAATGTCCTTCCTTTCTTAGATCGCTTTCCTTTAAGTGCCCTGTGACCCTCAAGGTGGGGAGTGAAGACGGAAGTCACTCTTTGCAATCTGCTTTACCTTTGGTCTCAGTGTTTTGGAAATAGACACTCACTCTGGTTTCTTGACAAATGTTGGCCAAATAAAATCTCACAGAGCAGGTAGACAGTAAGCTCTGTGAGAGCAGGGACCCTGGGGATTTTCTAGCTAGTCCTGTCACTCTGGGGGCTCATAGTTATTTGTGGATAGGTGAATGAATGGTGACCCGATTGAGGCATAACCTGAGCAAGCAGTCCTCAAGGAGAGCAAACCTTGAAGGCGGGAGACAGATTTGTGCCACTTATTAGTTCATGAGAGCAAGGGCTTTGGACCAGTCCAGGTTGCATCCAGAAACAGATGACATTGTGAGTTTGTGTAATTTGAGAAGGATTTAATAAAGGACTGTTTCAGTTGGTTCGCATAGGGGCATGCCCGGGTAGAAAAGCCAGCAAGGGACCCTGCGCTGCCCCAGATCAGCCTAGCTCTGAAGGCTGGAGCCACTCTCGGAAGCCAGAGAGCAGGCACACTGTGTCAGGGGACAGGAGCAGGGAGACCTTTGGTGGAGGGAGGTGGCTAGCCCGGGGTGACCTGCAGTGGGGCGCCGGGGTGTCACATACCTTGCCTTACTCTGCTCTCTCCCCGGGGTCTCTGTGCACTCTGTTGCCTAAACCCCCTTGTGGCCAGAGCCCAGGGGGCTGGTGGATGAGCCGGCAGGTGCCAGCCCCCAGCTCAGGGTGGGTGGGGGAGGACGGAGCCCATGTCACACGGTGTGTCAGTGTGTGCATAACTCTTGTCTGTCCGTGGCAGGTCTGAGCAGCGCCCATTTGGTGCTTCAGTCTCCTCTGGCATTGTGAGGCTAGACACGGCCGGCATTCTGAGCCAAGGACTGGTCAGTGATGGGGGTCCCCGCCCCTGAGGGCAGCAGGCACAGGTCCCAAAGCATGTGGCTCTTGGGTAAAGGAAGAATTGGCGAATTGTTGGTAGCCCCATGAAAAGATCTTGTCTTTCTTTCTTTCCTTTTTTTTTTTCATTCATTTTTTTCTTTTTTTACTCAGCTGGTTCCCCCCCCTTTTTTAAGTTTTAATTTAAATTACAGTTAGTTAGCATACAGTGTTAATACTAGTTTCAGGTGTATAATATAGTGATTGAACTGTTCTATACGTTACCCGGTGTTCATTATGACAGGTGAACTCCTTCCTCCCCATCACCTACTTAACCCACCCCTCCACCAAGATATGTAAAGAACTTATAAAACTCAACGCCCCACAGATGAATAATCCAATTAAAAATAGGCAGAAGACATGGATAGACACTTTTCCAGAGAAGACACCCAGATGGCCAAGAGACACATCAAAAGACGCTCAACATCACTCACCCTCAGGAAAATGCAGATCAAAACTACAGTGAGAAAAGGTCTTTTCCCAAAGTGACTGCAGCAACGTTTCCTGACCCGTAGACTCTTCTAGAAACTTGCCACTGATCCAGTCTATGTCCGTTCCGCTTAAACATGTGTAAGGCTTTTGATTGCTTCTGTGGAGAGAACACTGGAAGTGTTGTGATGTGACTTCTGAGGCGAGGTTCAAAGAGGTCATAGAGCTTCCCCCCTCTCTCAATCTCCCTCTCTCTGTCTCTATTTCTGTTTCTCCCTCTTTGTCTCTCTTATGGCCCTTTAGAGTCCCCAGCAGCCATCCTGACTCCAACGCTCCAATCCTCCTCTCCCAGCGGCCCCAGACAGAAGACCCAGTGAGCCTACGTGTGCTCCCAGCCCCAGCTGACCACTCTTATTGTGCCAAGTGGAGCGGAGAGGAGCTGTTCTTTCTGAGCCCTGCCCAAGTTACAGATTTCTGGGCAAAACCACCCTTGTCCTTACTTTAAGCCTCCAAGCTTGGCATGGTTTGCTGCGCAGCGGTAGATAACAGAAGGAGTAGCCTGGGAAGCCAGTGCTGGTTTTGATTGCCTCTCCTTTATCTCGGTGATGTTATTTCTGCACGGTTGTCGTACTCTCCTTCCACAAACCAGAGAACTTCAAAGTCCAATAGCTGCTAATATTTCTGTAGCATTTCTATGTGCCAGGCCCCGTACTCAGGTCTTTACCTCTGTTACTTCATGTGAATTCTCATAGCTCCATGAAGTCTCCCGTTACTGCCCCCCTTGAATAGCCAACGAGGGAGCTGATGTAGTGAAAAGGTGCTTATTATCCACCCAGAGTGAACTTGGCAGCTTGACCCCAGAGCACATTTGCTTCTTACTTTTGGAACCTTAAAAAGCAGAGTTCTCTGGGGGTGTGTGGGTGGCTCAGTCCATTAAAGTGTCAGCCTTGGGCTCAGGTCATGATTCCCTGGAGTCCTGGGTTCGAGCCCCACATCGGGCTCCCTGCTCAGCAGGAGACCTGCTTCTCCCTCTGCTGTTCCCCCCGCTCGTGCTCTCTCTCCCCCTCCAAATAAATGAATAAAAGTCTTAAAAATGTTTTTCATTAAAAGAAAACAGAGTTCTCCGTGGAGCCTGGAGCCTGCAGCCATTCCTTCGCTGGGTATCTGTGGAGCATCAGAGGACTTCAGACGCTGTGCTTGGTGGTGGGCATAGGGTGGTGAACAAAACAGATGAGATTCCTGCCCCATCAGAGCTCATCTTCCAGTTCAGGGAAGACAGGTGAGGCACGAATAAGGAAGACTAGCAGGTCGTGCGATGTGTCATGTGAATCGCTAATTACAGGAAGATGATGACGTTGATGGTGCCTGGTTGGCCACGCTGGATAGTAGTGGTTTCTAAGGAGCCAGAGAGAGGAGCTTTGGAAAGATCTCTGGGGACTAGGTCGGGGGGCCTGACCTGGGAACAAACGTGGCGTGTCTGAGTATTCAGCGGAAGGCTAGGATGGCGGGGCGAGACATGTGCCTGCAGACGAACAATGAGTACTGGACACCAGCAGAAGCCTCGCCGTGTGCTGGTTCTTGGCCAGCTTGAGCAAGCCCCGATTTCACAAGGGCCCCTCCTCTGCAACGGCAGCCGCTGGGTCCAGGAGCCGTGGAAACGGCCCTGTGTCTTGTCCTTCTGTAATTAACAGGGTTAGCAGACATTCTTTTTTCTGAATATAAAAGTAACACATGCTTATTATTAAAAAAGATTGGAAATAGAGGAAAAAGTGTAAAACAGAAGAAAAAAGACCCCCAGAGGCGGCCACACATCTTGCCAGTCTCTCCACCATCCCTTGTTTTCAGAGTTGGGATCAGATACGTGCTGACTTACAGGGTAGCCAGCAGCCACCTGTGGCTATTTAAATTAATATTGAATGAGTTGCAAAACAAACAACGCCTCCCCCCAAAAAAACCCAAACAAACAAAACCCAACTCAGTCCTTCGGTCGCAGTAGCCATATTCCAAGCCCTCGGTAGCCACGTGGATGGCACTGAGTAGATTATAGCTGTCCTCACAGACGCCTCTCGGATGTGAGTCGCCTCACACAATCCCACTTGTGCTTTTTTTTTCTTTTAAGATTTTATTTATTTATTTGACAGAGAGAGGGAGATCGCAAGTAGGCAGAGAGGCAGGCAGAGAGAGGAGGAAGCAGGCTCCCTGCTGAGCAGAGCCCAATGCAGCCTCGATTCCAGGACCCTGAGACCATGACCTGAGTCGAAGGCAGAGGCTTTCACCCACTGAGCCACCCAGGCGCCCCCACTTGTGTGTTTTTAAGTGTGTGTGTGTGTGTGTGTGTGTGTGTGTGTGTGTGTTCTTCAGTGCATTTGGGGCTCCTGCAAAGTCTTCCTTCTTACCGAACTGATGTCGCTGACTGTTTTATTGAGATGCCGGTGGCTTGTACAATAACGGCAGCTTCTCTTGCTAAGATCCCAGGTCCTTGGAGAACCTCGTGGAAAATCTGTTTTGCTCCTCCGGTCAAGCTCATCGGATGTTTGGAGTGCTCCAGACATCTTTTCCCGGCAGAGCAAACGAGCTCCTTCCCCAGAATCTTTGTCACTTGCTTCAAGCGATGGTGACTAGTTTCGGCTGGGATTCTTCTCGCCACATTGCCCCGGGTTACCTCTGCTACCGAGCCCCAGCTCACAGGTGTTCTCATGGGGGCAAGGAGGCCTCACTATCTCTGGCCTTGGAGGGCCTTGGTGAGGGGCCCTCCCTGGGAGAAGCGAGCTGGAGTCTGCTTGCGTTCTGCCTATGTGGGGCTGTTCACCCTGCCAGCTCGCCCCTGCACCATGCCCTTGCATCTGACCTGGATTCTCCAAGTGAGCTCCGTCTTTGCCTTCCACAAATAACCCTGATTTTCTGATGCCTGGTGAGGATTGCTACAATGCCAATTGGAACTTTAATAGTTTCTGAATGAGGTAGGGTCTCCAGGGGCTCTTCCTCAGCCAGAATTAGAAGCTTTGATCTGCTGTAGAGGCAGTCCTTTGCATCCCGAATAAGGGTTGGTGTGCTTGAGGTGATCATCCCTCTTCTGGAATGGCCGTAGCCTGTGTCTCATGCTCACTTAGTACAAACGCTGCACCTGTTTCATGGACATTTCTTTTAGCAAAATTTAGTGAACCTTTTTCCCGTTTCTTCATGTCTCAGTTACTTTTCAGGTACGTTCTTGTTTTGTCTTGAGAACATGGACCCTTTCCAGGTCGAGACGTTAGAAGCTGCTCCTGGACTTTGGAGACACCAGGTGGTGCACACGGTCTCCCTGGGCAGCGTCTTTCCTCGGGGCTGTAGAAAGGCAGATGAGGCGAGGGTCATGTGGAAGCATCACCGGCGTCCATCACCCCACTGGGTAGCTTGCAGGAAAGCCCCTGATTAGGAGGCCGAACCAGCAGCATCTCCGCTATGCCGATGTGTCTGAATGGCGGCAGACATAGTTATGGGAGCGTGGCTCCAGACTGTGCTCAATTCTGTAAAATGGGCCACATCTGGATGAAGGGAGAGACCCTTTTGGGCATGTATGTGGGCCTTAAACATTCTCAAGGCAACAACACACCTGTTTTGTCACGTGGCATGAATTTCCTGTGGGCGTGAACCCCAGGAACATGACTGCTGATGTGTGATCTCTACCGGGCTCCTTCACAGGCAGAGGCACAAGTGGGGCTGTTCGCCTTCCCAAGTGGAGGCTGGGGCTTGTTGTTACCATGACCGTTGGAGAGAAAAGGATTACTTTCTGCTGCGGTCCAGACCTCTTTTCATTCTTCCTTCTTTTTTCCTCCCTTTCTGCCTGCCTTCTTTATTACATGAAATTTTTATTTTCTAAAGATTTTATTTTATTTTATTTTATTTTTTTTTAATATTTTATTTATTTATTTGACAGCGAGAAACACAGCTAGAGAGGGAACACAAGCAGGGGGAGTGAGAGAGGGAGAAGCAGGCTTCCCACCGAGCAGGGAGCCCGATGTGGGACTCGATCCCGGGTCTCCGGGATCATGACCTGAGCCGAAGGCAGTCGCTTAACCAACTGAGCCACCCAGGCGCCCCTAAAGATTTTATTTTTTAAAGATTTCATTTATTTGACAGAGAGAGAGATAAAGAGAGCAGTAAGCAGGGGGAGCGGCAGGCAGAGGGAGAGGGAGAAGCAGGCTCCCCACTGAGCAGGGAGCTTGATGCAGGGCTCGATCCCGGGACCCTGGGATCATGACCTGAGCTAAAGGCAGACGCTTCACTGACTGAGCCACACAGGCACCCCTTATCTTCTTTTTTTTTTTTTTTTTTTTTAAGATTTTATTTATTTATTTGACAGAGAGAAACACAGCCAGAGAGGGAACACAAGCAGGGGGACTGAGAGAGGGAGAAGCAGGCCTCCCGCCAAGCAGGGAACCCGATGTGGGGCTCGATCCCAGGTCTCCGGGATCATGACCTGAGCCGAAGGCAGTCGCTCAACCAACTGAGCCACCCAGGCGCCCCAACGCCCCTTATCTTCTATTTTTATTATAAACTGACTAGAGTCTTGTTGTTGGGTTGAATCACATGGAACTCTCTCAGCTTTCACTCTGATAGACGACGCCCTTGTCAGAGAATGTCCCTGGGGGTAGTGACAAGCACAGGGGACACACAGGTCTTAAATGGCTGTCAGTCACTGGGGCCCATGCTATGGTACAACCATGCCTCCAATTCTGCTTAGAAGCAGCTCAAAGAATAAAAGTACTCTTAGCAGACACCGGCAGCTTCCCAAGTTACACAAGTCCCTAGGCAATTTATATAATAGTCATTAAAGATGTCAGTTTGCTCCCAGTGACATTTTGATTAAAACACTATGCTCCATATTCCCAAAGGCAAGGGTTTGTCAGCAACTCTCTGCAGCCTCGTACATTGCTCTCCAACCCCCCTTTTCTGAAAGTCACTTTGCAGAGTGGTCAGACCCAAACCCTCTGGGCATAGGCTGTCCTGCGTCTAGACGGACAGCTGTAGGATCATTTCAACTCGCTGGTTCCCCCAAGGGCATTCTGTCGCCAGTGAATGCTGGTGGCCCTCCAGATGCCGCAGCGCCGCTGAAAAGAAATCGTGCACGGGAGCCGTGATCGAGGTCACGTGTGACCGTGTGGATGTTGGGATGACCCTGCCTGCTGAAATCTTCCACATCTTTGATGTTAGAAGGAAGTCACAGGCAGCTGAGCATTTGCTTGCGCCTTTGACAGGATGCAGAGCTATTTTAGAAACGGTCTTAGTTTAACCTTCAGGCTTTCCTTGAGGCGCATCTCCCCAAGGGTATCGGGTGGCCCTCTGTCGGGGCGACTCTGGTGTTCTCCTGCCCAAACCAGACCTTTGTTGGCTTTGTCCTCAGAGGAATAGCTTCGGGTTAGCTCCTTCCAGATACCTGCTGGTGGCCTCTATTTGGACTCACCGGACATCCAGCTCCAGGCCGAACAACAGGTGCTAGAGAGAGCTGTTCCCGAACCAAGTCACAGAAGCACCCGCACCTGCGCCGTGCAGGGGTGCCCGCACCTGCACCGTGTTGTTCTAGTTCCCAGCACAACTGTATTTGCAGGATGGGGCGAATATTATGCCTTCAGTTTTTATTGAGGGTCCTGGTAAGAAATGGCTCTGTGGCTTTGTACTTTATGTGAAACATTGGTTGAGGATGTTATCCACCATGTTAAATGTCTAATATAATGATATGCATGGAAATTTCCTTTTCATTCAGAGCCAGGGAAATTGTCTCTCCACTGATGAATTTGTCTGATTAAAGTCAGATAAAAACTAAATATATCATGTTTCATCTCGTGCTTTGGCTGCTTTGAAGCTCAGAGATAATTTTTGTGCTCAATTGAAGAAACTTTGTGTTTAGTTTTTAAAAATATCATTCCCACCCTTCTTTACCTTTTATTTTTTGTGTCTTATCTTTGAGTTACTGATACAATATTTTGAGGGACTTGCTCTACTGCAGTCATGCCTCTTCAGTTGTGCCATATCGAATAGTTTTTGGAAAAGGGAATGGGAGAGATACTCATGATTTATTCTAGAATTTCCCCAGTTGCTTGTGATTTGTGATCACCATTAGTTAGGGAGGGAGCTTGAGGAGGGACGCAAAGAGGATGCAACATAATTAAAGGAAATTACAAACCACACAGGGAGGTGGGACATTAGGCAGTCCTGAGGTGAGCAGTATGGGTCACCATGGAGAATAATGGGAAATGAGCTAGTAATTCCCTGCTAGGATGAGATGGGGTGGGGGCTAGGAGCCTGGGTTTGAAGGCCCACGCCGTTTAGGAACAGGTTAGGTGGGCTCTGAGAAATTTGGGTTTTTGAATAGAATTTGGATAAGATGAAAGTGTGATATAGAATATTTACCTGACATATGTGATGACTGGAGTTGAGATAAGAAAGATCAGATCAGCTGAAAGATTAGCTAAAGGAGGTTACAGAAATTTAGGCACACTTGATTGGGACCTAGATCTGCAGAAATGGAGAAGGAAAAAACTCTGAGCTACGATATAGAAATAGAAAGACCCAGAGCATTTTTGACTCTTATTCAACTGTATGTTAAAGGTGACCCCAGAGCTAACAGTGCTGGAAATTTCTATCAGGTCTTATTGTAGTCTGACTTCGAATCTGGCTAGGAGTTACTTTGGTAGAGTGAGTTTCCATCTAACACTGAGTAGGGTGAAAATATGAAACACTGACATTTTGGCAGTCTTGGCTATCGCTGCACTATTGCCTTATCACTGTTTGAGGTCAATGCATAATTACATATTTAAATATTTAAAAATTACACTGCTGATGATATATCCCCCAATATTATATTTTATTATATTTTCTAATAGGTGCTTTAGAGAATGACTAAAACAACTGTTAGTGTGAATGGCTGCTTTAAATCTCTATTTTAGGTTGCTTGCCCATTTCCTCAGCGATCATAGAGCTGTGCTGTTGGCCAGCTCAGTCTGTCATCTGGCTCCAGATATTGGTGGCATTGGTGACCAACCCTTGGAACATTGACTGGCTTTCTTGGAAATCACCCGGCACGACTCTCTTTTTTTTTTTTTCTTTTTCTTTTCCTTTTGGATCCTCCTTACTTAGTGTCTTCAATCTGGCAACATTTGCTGTCTGCAATTCATTTTCTTACCTTGATGACTTTTCTTAGGATCTCCCCTTTGATCATCTGGGGATGGCTTCTTCCTCACTTTTCACAGCCTTTCAGGATCAGATTCAGCTTGGCCGTACCCTGAACCATTGCATTTCCTGCAAGAGAACTACATGGCACTCTTAGTCCTCAATAACCTGTGACCCGATTAGCTGGCACGTAGGAGCTATTCCACCAGCTCAAGGGCCTGACCTGGATCCACTTGCACTCAAGCAGGGGAGCTTATTGAACTACTTCTCCTGGTAGAAACTTCTAGGCTGTACTCAGGGGAAAATATATATATAACATTTTTAATACATATAATTTTAAAATATGTATTATTTTTAAACAATACATATTTTAATTATATGTATGTATACCTTATTTTTTTCCATAGCCTCCAAGTTTCTTTTTCATTTATTTAGAAACTTAGAATTACATATTGCTAGAGCTTATTAAAGAGAGAGTAAAGCCAAATAACTGAACACATTTTTATATTGAGAAAGAAGTTATCCTTGTCAAGAAGCTAGTAAGGCAGAGTAAGAAACCAGGCATTCTGACCGGAGACCAGTTCTTCATTGCATTGTACTGCGGCCCCAGGCCATTGTGCTCTGAAAGTGCACTTTTCTTCTATCCAGGTAAAGGAGTGTAGCGTTCTTTGTACAATGCCTTGTTTTCACTTTGGATGCCTTTTATTTTGAAGGCAGGCAGTGCAAAATAGTCTTAACGTGGACTTTGGGATTTCTCAGCTTGAAGCTGATTATTTGACTTTCTTTGTGCTTGAGTTTGCTCATCTGGGCGTTGGGGGTGAGCATAACTAACTGGTCTCTTTGGTCAGTTTTTTTCTGTTGTTGGCTTCAGTTCTTGGCCTTCCCATTCTTGATGCCTTGAGCCACGTTTGCCTCCTACCAGTGTCGGCTGGATGGCCCTCAGTGAAAATTATACTTATTTTAGCAGTTTCTCTTTGACTGCTGAAGTGGAGCAAGTTGCTTGTTCAAAGCATGCTTTAAGCATAGAGTGGGAGGAAATCCCTGTTCAATTTGGAGTAAATCAGTATTGAATAGAAATCTTTGCAGTTGAAAAAAGAGACAAATGCCCAAGATATTACAAATCCTCTCAAAATCAATGCAAGCCAAGAACTGAAATGTGAACAAGGATAATGAAACAGTTACTCATACAATGCCACTTAACTTCAAGGAGTTTTTTGAATGTCAGATTTCATCTGGAGTTGAAGGTCAAAAATAAAAAGATATCTTCATATAGTCCCAGAACTCGTGTAGAATCTCTTGCTAATTTGTTCTTTGAGACTACCTTAGAGTTGAGGTTGTGTTTCCAGTAGAACCCAGTTATCAACTCCCATCACCACCTGTGCTGCATGTGGAACGCAAGACGGGTCCATTGTGGAGTTCGTGGAAGCTGGCCATCATATATCACTAAAGACCTGTTACTCACTTATCTTTCTACTTCCTGTAACTCATAGGAGAAATTCAAGAACTAATGATGTACTATATGTTGGCTAATTGAACTTAATTAAAAAAAAAGCCCAACTATATCCCTTGTGTGTAATACTCTCTTTAAATCTTTTTTTTTAAGATTTATTTATTTATTGAGAGAGAGAGAAAGTGGGGTGAGGGGCAGAGAGAAAGACTCCTCCAGCAGACTCCCCACTGAGCATGGAGCCTGACACTGAGCTCTCTCCCATGACCCATGAGATCAGGACCTGAGCTGAAACCAAGAGTTGGACACTTAACCACCTGAGCCACCCAGGTGACCCCACCCTTAAATCTTAATTCCTCTCTACAGTGGATGGATGACTTATGACACATTTCCGCTCAATCTGCTGGTTGTCTTAGTGAAGATGCTAGAAGACAATGAAAAATGTAAACAGTTGGTACTTCTGCTTTGTGTAATACAAGCAAGTTTTCATCTTATTGCTGTTACTTCTTAAAATTTTCTATAAACATGAGACCAAATGTTGAAATATTTCTTTGAGAAATGGATGCTTGATTTTTGTACTCATTTAGGTTGTCTTTACAGGGTCCAGTTATGTCAAATTATAATTCTCCCCAAGAATGCAACATGCAAACCATGTTGGTTAGATAAATGATGACTTCGGTTCGGTCATGTACTCAGGAAGTGAATGCCAAGACAGGTCAAGGATTGAATCAGGTATTGGGAAACAATTGACTTTTGAGTGATTTGAGAGTGTTTGCCTTTAGCGTTATGTAAAAACTCGTTTTTGGTTAACGTGCAGCGAAGAATGGTGTTTTAATTGGGAGGGAGCTTGCACTTACAAAATCCCAAGTCTATTACATTCTTCACTGCACTTTCTTTTTTAGTGGATCAAATAAAGAGCTAGGAATTAAGCTGTTGTGGGTTTTTCTTTTTCCATTTTTCCTTGATCAAAGCTAAAAATTCTGATAGAAGAAAGAGTAGTTTGAAGGTTGCTTTCAATTGGGTTCAATTGATTCAGCATCTACTTGGAGCAAAGTACTAGGGGCTCTCAGCGTAATGTCTCTCAGAAGGGCGCTAGGGGAATGGGGGTCTAGAATTGGAGGGGATCTTATCAATTTCCTGGTCCTACTCTCTCAAGGTACAAGCTGATAAACCAAGGTTGAGAATAGGCAGATCTGACCTGTTCAAGGTCACGGGGGTCAGCCACAGAGAGAGAGAGACTAGTTTTCTTATATTAGTTCCATTTGATATCAGTTCATTGTTCTTTATTGTTCTCGTCTCTGATGACTCTATTTGATTTCCCAGGCATATTCACTTTGCATCTTCCTTAGCAGGTGTTAGAGCTTGACTGCTTGAAGACAAGCTTGGTTTAACTCCATCAGCCTGAGGAGTCTGGTGTGTCTATTCTGGGGTCAGAGATCTAGTATTGTCCTTAGCTTGCAGGAGGCTGGGCTGGTGCTAGATTATGAGGTTACCTTGGTTTGGAGGCCTGAGATGGGAGAGGAGAGGAAATGGGTGTTTGCTTCATTCTCCAGAGTCCACGTATGTAGAAGGTAGACCCCCTGCTTTCAGGTCTTGGTTCTGCCACTTGCTAGCTGGATGACCTTGAAAAAGTTGTTTTGCTTCAGTTTTGTCATCTGTAAAATGGGAGAGACATCAGTAGTAATTTATTATGTATAAGCCCCTTGGAACAGTGCCTGGCAGGTAATGAGTATTCCATTAGAGTTACTTATTATTTTTTTTGGGTCTACCTTTGTCTGGCAAAAAGTACTCTCTTCGATAATGCTGCTCAGGATCACAGAGGCTGTGAACTGAGTAGAGCCTGCATCTCCACTAGGTGAAGCGACTTTGATGTCTTTGCTGTGCTGACTCTCGAAGTTTTGCCCTAGTTCCTCTGATGGCATCATGCTTTTTCCTAACTGATGACATTATTGATTTTCTTTGTCAACCTAGCACATTGGGGGACAGCATCCTTTTGCAGAACTGACACAAACATGACTCAACTTAGTGCCATAGATGACTGCAGGTCTTTGGCTATCACCACATGATGCTAAGCCAAAAATTAATTGAACAAAAAAATCAGTTAAACACATATTTTTGAGTCATGGACAAGAACAGCTGGAGTTTTCTTACTTCTAGCTCTTGGTATTGACATCATGAGGATGAAGTAGTGGAGTTCTATTTCTGTCTTGATTGTGCATCGTGAATCCTAACATCAATAAATCATGCAATAGGTTTTCATTTCCTTCCTTTTCTTCGAAGGGGTCACTCTGGCCAGATGGCATTTGAATGTTCCATGTAAACATTTAATTAAAAAACAGGTT
Source organism: Spilogale gracilis (assembly GCA_004023965.1). Taxonomy (NCBI): domain Eukaryota; kingdom Metazoa; phylum Chordata; class Mammalia; order Carnivora; family Mephitidae; genus Spilogale; species Spilogale gracilis. The sequence goes on from PITA01012837.1 coordinate 28,942, forward strand.
TGCACTCCTGCTCACTTATGTTAGTTGCTGTGATTTCAAGGTACTTTGGGGAGGTTTGACTTTCTGCTGCATTATAAATCCAATATTTGTTTTCTTAACATTTGCTTCTCTTCCATGATTGTCCTTCTTACAAAATCTTCACTTTAGTCTCTCTGATATTTTATGCTAGACTGAGAACCATGGTCCAGGTCATCTTTCTTGAGGAAGTCCATAAAGAACTTACTTCTGCATTGCCATTTAAAATCAGGTCTCATTTTCTGTTTGTTAGTTCAGGATCTTGGAAATTTAAGGTTCAATTCGTGATGGCTCTTGGGCTCTACGCAAAGCCTCAGCATATACTGTCCTCCTGCAATGAACCCTGTACAGAAGGACCCATTTTTCTAGGCTGATATACAGGAGATCTGGGGAGGCAGTTTTCCATTTTGTATCTGGTTATCAAATCTAGGTAACTCTCCATAGTATGGATATTTACAAGTTGCTGCCGGTAACTACCTTTAAGATTACTATGATGTCTTTAGCATGAATAAAGGACTTTGTTTCATTCTTTCAAGAAATGCTTATGATGCAAGGTGATATTCCACATGCTTAGGATTCATCAACAAACACAAGAGAGAAAAGTTCCTTCCCAGCGGGTGATTCGGTGGCTCGGTTGGTTCAGTGTCTGTCTTTGGCTCAGGTCATGATCTCAGGGTCCTGGGTTTGAGTCTTGAGCTCAGCTTCTTGCTCAGTGGGGAGCCTGCTTCTCCCTCTTCCCCTCTCTGCCTGTTCATGCTCACTCTCTCACTCTCTCTTAAATAAATAAACAAAATCTTGAAAAAAAAAAGTTCCTTCGCTAATGAAACTTCCATCTGAACAGGGTATGATAGGGGACTGGGGTGGTGAAGAGCTTGTGGGTTGGAAAAAGCAATAAACAAAATAAGTAGGGTTGCCAGCAGCATCTCCAAGTTAGCGTGTTATTCATGGTTTCTTCGTTTAAATGATCTTTACTCGGTGTGGTCATCTTTCTCTGGACGGGCTGCAATCTTCAACAAACTCTGCACAGGCAGTTTTAGGACATATCTTCCTCTTCCGGAAATTGCTGAACATAAGTGTAGGGCTTTCCTCAGTCAAGGCTAATACAGTAATAAGTCTCTTAGATAATAAAATAATGGATACAATTAATTAGATTTACCATCCTCAATCCTCATTCCCAGCTGAGTAGAGGAGAGAACCAATCACTGCATTTTAACCTTTTGCTGGTCATCTTAGTGCAGAGCTTCAGCTACATGTGTGAACCCCTTAGCACCCCAATCATGTGCAGCAGGGGCACCGCAGGTTAGGGTGACTTGCTGGTCTTGTCTCCATTAACTTCCTTTTCTGCCCACCCATGTCTGTCATGGGACCAATTCTCCACCAGGCGTGGGGGACAGAAGCATAGGAAAACGTGGACAAATGAAAGAGATCAAATTCTTCATCGCTTAAGTTTCACATTTATAGTCCATTAGATCAAGTCACTTAAAAATGTCAGTTGTACTAAAAGATGGGTCAGAGCCTAGTCGTTTCTTCAAGTTCTGCCTATCTGTGTCTATTCCCAATGCGCAAGCACAGGTATAATAAGTTCAGTAAGATTCAAGCATAGTATGGTAATTATATTAATGTAACATCATTAACACGTTATACTGTATACACAATATAAAATATAGTCACATGTTATATAATATGTAATCTATAGCAGAGACAGTAACATAAATTCAGGTTGCCCTACTGCACAACAACAAAATTCCAGCTCTGGAAGGATTGTAGAGATTCTTTACATCATTCTTTTTTTTTTTTTTTTTTTAAGATTTTATTTATTTATTGGCGCACGTGGGAGAGAACGAGTAGGAGGAGGGGCAGAGGCAGACGCAGACTCTCCACTGAGCAAGGAGCCTGACGTGGGGCTCCATCCCAGCACTGTGGGATCATGACCTGAGCCAAAAGCAGATGCTTAACCGACTACCCAGGTGCCCCTACATCAGTCGTTTAGATCTAAGATCCGCTGCTGCCTTCGAACATCATCAAATTGATCATAAACAACAGTGTTTATACAGAGACAATATGTAACTTACAGTGGACTGTCAAAGTGGCTGTTTAAGAAAATGCTCACCCAGACCAGATCTTGGTGGGAGAGAGCTAGGGACTCACAGAGTGTTGGGTGGTTCAAGGTCATGTGGATTTTGGCAGCCCAAGCCCAGTTCGGATCTTGTGACCAAACTCCCAATGAGAAATATTTATATCACGGTGAGGTGAAATTAGGACAGATGTTTCTATCCTGTATAAATATCAAGCTCATGTGAGCATGATTTGTGGCTGAATGGGAAGCTCTCCTTCTTGCAAGTGTAAAATGTGAGCACAGCTTTTCAGAATCTTTGAAATTTTTAGTCATTTGTAGGTGTGACTATAGTGAATGTTGACAGGTTATCAACTTACTGTTTAAAATAACAAAAAAAAATTCATGGCTTTAAAATCTAGTTCTTCTGTGTAGCTCCCAGTTTCCAATGTTTACTGAAATCTAGCTTCAGGGGCCTTGGAAGAACACCCCATCCTTGTCTCAGGACAAAGAAGCACACTCTCGTTTCGCTTGGAAACTGCAGGGCCCCTCTGCAGCTGATGGCTTTTCTTCTCCATCAGTGACTGTCATTTCTGGGTGCTGCAGAATTCTGATGATGAGTTCTATATAGGTCACCACATCAATCAGGACAAAATTCAGATGTAGAGAAGTGATAAGTTAAAAAAGAAAAGTAGGGCACTCGAGTGGCTTAGTCGGTTAAGCAGCTGCCTTTGGCTCAGGTCATGATCTCAGGGTCTTGGGATCGAGCCCCACATCAGGCTCCCTGCTCAGTGCAGAGCCTGCTTCTCCCTCTCCCTCTGCCTGCTGCTCTGTCTACTTGTGCTCTCTTTCTGTCAAATAAATAAATAAATAAATAAAATCTTTAAAAAAAATGCTTAACTTGGTTTAAAAAAAAAAAGTATCACTTTTTTTCCATAAAAAGCTAGCTAATTTTTTAACCTTTTTTTTTTAAGGTTGACATTTTATTTTATTTTATTTGAAGATTTTATTTATTTATTTGACAGAGAGAGAGATCACAAGCAGGCGAGAGAGAGGAGGAAGCAGGCTCCCTGAGATCATGACCTGAGCTGAAGGCAGAGACTTTAACCCACTGAGCCACCCAGGTGTCCCCCATTTTTAATTAGTAGGAATCGTTGGAAGCACCATTGCAAGGTTCAGGTGGGATATTATTGTGGCGAGATTCTGCTTGGCTCTCGCAGAGAGAGAGAGTGAGAGATGCCGCCTTTGTCATTCTTGAAGGCGAGTCCAGAAGGAAAAGCAAGTTCATTAACACCCAAATCCAAGGCAGCTGAGCAACTTGCAACTTCAAGGAGAGTAAACGGGACTAATAGTATCATTTGGATGTACATTTGGCTTCAGGCAAAATAAAAACTTCTTCAGAAGACACCTGGACAAAATGATAAGGCTCTAGGATCCGGGGAGAGAACGAGAGTAGGGAAATCTTTTGAAGAAAGGCAGATACCTTTATATCTGTGAAGTCTAGGTGTTCCAGACAATTAAGCTCACCTGAACATGACTCCCCAACTTTAAGGAGAGAGGTCCTTCTAGATCTTCAGCGGATTAGCTGCTTGTGTTTGACTCCAGTGGTACTCTGTTTAATTCCAATTCCGATTCTAACTCCTTAATTCACAGCTTCCCTTTTTCCCTCTTTGTCCCCAGATCATCCATTGGGGGAAATTTTGAAGTGTTTCTAAGGCCTATGAGGAAGAAGCAGTTTTGATCAGTTCCCATGAAGTTCTCTTGAAATGCAGTTGTGATGGTTAATTTTATGTGTCAGTCTGACCCAGTGAAGGGATGCCCAGATAGCTGATAGAACATCATTTCTGGGGCTGCCTGAGGGTGTGTTTCAAAGAGATCAGCCCTTGGATCAGTAGGCTGGGTGAAGAAGACGGCCCTGGGCAGTGTGGGCATGCGCCATCTCCTCTGTTGCGGGCCTGAATAGAATGAAAAGACAGGAGGAGGGAATTTGCTCTCTTTGTTGAGTTGGGACACGCTACCTCCCCTGCCCTAGGACATTGGTGCTCCCAGTTCTTGGACCTTTGGACTTGGGTGAGAACTTACACCACTGTACACACCCCCTTTCCTACTTCTGCCCCTTTCTTGGGCCTTTGGACTGGACTTGCACTCTTGGCTCCCAGGTTCTCTGGCCTCAGACTCAGGCTGAATCACACCAGTGGCTGGAACTTATGGGGGGCAGATCATGGGACCTTTCAGCCTTCAAAACTGCATAAGCCAATTCCTATCATAAATCTCCCCCTATACCTCTCTCTATCCTATTGGTTCTTTTTCTCTGGAGAGCTCTAATAGAGCAGGCATGCCTCAAATTTACAGAGTGGCAAGCCTCAGCTCTTCAGTGCACTCTTGAATTCGTTTATCTCCCTGTCCGAATTTAGGGCAAGTACTGGCTAGCCTGTTTATACATGTTTTTGTACGCCAGGCTGGTCTTGTAGCTCTCAGGGATGAAGAAGCTGCTTTCAGGGTCTGGCCACAGAGCTAGGTTGAAAGAGGTCATGTTTCCAAAAGTAATGAGTTCTCTAGGTCTTACATACTATTATCTTGTCTCATGTAGCTGCTAAGCAAACATTTGAATAATAAATGATAACTGTCATTTACAAAGCATGATAAAATGTGATGGGGTCAATATCTTTAGGATCATAATGACTTTTCTGGGGGTACTTATGTAATGTTGAAATTGAAAAACTGTCGCCTTCATGTTTTTCAGAAAGTAAATGAATTGCATTATAGTTTCATAGCTGCGGGACATCAAAATATCTCAAACACACATTTGCTGAAATTATACTCCTCCTGTGAAAACTAATGAGTGAGTAGTTAGTGATAGTGAGGACGAAGTTAATAATTTTAAGTGATATAAATAGAAGCGTGGATTTCAAGACATGGGCATTATTTTAATTATTGACAGGAAGCTACTGAGAAGAACAGGATCAAAGATTATGCTGTAATCAGCAGTGAGCTTTCCTCTTACTCATTCTTGAATTTCCTACAGGCACACCGAGGTTGGCACTGAGTAGGGGCTCGACCATGCTGGGTGTAGGAAATGTCTCTCCCCATTTGTCCCCCTTTTATAGGGATGATGATGATCTTATTTATCTCCAGCAACACTGTGAAGTAGGGACTGGGTTTTAACACCTACCTTTTTAGAGAGGACACCGTGGCACAGAGAGGTTAAGAAACACATCCAAGGTCACACAGCGAGTAACTGACAGACTGTGGCTTCAGCCTAAGTCTCTTTAACCCAAAAGCTTCTGCTTGCAGCCACTAGGATACCTGTTTCCCACCAGACCACAGGCCCTACACAGTAATCTGGACACAGGCTGGCTTGCCATAGTGACTTCTTTAAATGGCCAAGGAACCCGTATTAGTTTCCTAGGGCTGCAATAACAATTCACCCCAACCTGGTGACTTAAAACGATAGAAATTTATTCCCATACAGTCCTGCATGCCAGAAGTTGAAAATCAAGGTGTAGGCAGGATTACTCTTCCTCCAAACCCTCTAGGCGAGGATCCTCCGTCTTTTCCAGTTTCTGCTAGTTCTCGGTCTTCCTTGGTTTTGTGGCAGCATAACTTCATTTCTGCCTTCATCTCCATGTGGGTCTTCACATGGCCTGTCACGGGTCTCTGAGCCTGTCTCCCATTCCCTTCCTTTCCTTTCTCAGCTTTGTCATTTGATTTAGGAGCCACCTTAATCCAGATTATCTCCTTTCCAGATCCTTAATTTAATGACATTTACAAACATCCTTTTTTTCCAAATAAGGTCACAATTTATAGGGACTGGGGGGTACACATGGACATCATTTCAATTCATTATAGTACACCTCTTAGTCTTTTGTACGTACCCCAAATGAAGCCAAGGTTTTTTGGGGAAGGAACAAAAATACCCACCAAATGTGCTATTTGTTGTGAAAGGCATATTCTTTATTTTATTCATTTAGAACTTCTGTCTCCTATTTGCCTCCACACCTTTGGATGTTAGGCATGTGAAGACCGTGTGATGTCTCTTTTCTTTCCTGGGATCTGATGGTGTTTAAATGGCTACACCTGCCCTCCCCCCAAGACATTCTTTTAAGATGGTTTTCTGGTTCTAGTTATTAACATTTTCTTTCCTATTTTTACTAGTTCCTCCTTTGATTTCTTTTGCTTCCTTTTAAATTAATTTTTAACTTGAAATTTTTTGTTATCTATTTGTGTATTTGATTCCATTCTTTTTGGTTATCCTTGATTGTGCAGGGCCTTCCTGTGTGAAGTGAAGACATTGTGCAACTCTGAGGGTTTTGATGGTGATAGTGGGTCACTGTACATTTCATGAGTGCTGTAGTATGATGAGGAAGTTTCCCGGGATTTGGGCAATGTTTTATTTTATTTTATTTTATTTTATTTTATTTTATTTTATTTTATTTTATTTTATTTTATCTTATATTGTATTTTTAAGATTTATTAAGATTTTTTAAGATTTATTTATTTGTGAGAGAGAACAAGCATGTGCGAGAGAGGGAGAATAAGAGTGGGAAGGGCAGAGGGAGAGAGACTCTCAAGCAGAGAATCTGACCTGAGCCAAAACCGAGATTTGGGTGCTTAACTGACTGCACCACCCAGGTGCCCCTGGGCAATGTTTTAAAAACTAGGTCAGTAAATTGTTCATTCTCCTACATTTATCTCAGTACCAGTATCTGAGATATGTTAACTGCAAGATGTCATTTTAATGATGCTTCTGCTGTTTTTTTATGTAGATTCCTCTCCCTCTCCCCTGTAGAGTTGGAGACCATAAACACTCCTTTTGGGTCAGAATTAAACTTTTCATTTGTGAAAAATGACATGTGGGTATTTTGGTTAATGTGACCTGAGTCAGCCTGAATGTTAAGGGGCTTCACAGAACATTCTGACTTGACCTCAGAGATGTTAAATATGCGAAGGTGATGGTAGTTTTCATGGCTACGAACTGCTTGGTCTTGTTGTAGGGATTGGAACCTTCTATTCCAAGCCCAAACCTGAGGCTTCTGTGATAAGTGAGCTTAGCAGGACTCAAGGGCCAGAGCGTTCTTGGGATTTGTGCCTGTGTCGGCAAGGGTTTGAGTACCACAACCACTGGGGATAAGCTGGACAGAATATGCCCTAGGCACGGGATTTCCAAAACTGTGGCTTTCTTCCTTTGGCATTGGCCTTATGACTTTTGTAATAAACACATACTGAAATAAGACCAAATCTCTCCACACCCTTTGCCTAAACCTCCCTCCACATGTGGATTTAAGATACCCATAACCTCATGACTTCTGTAGTTTTTTTTTTTGGCATTTTGCAGGATGGCTATTTGTACACCAAGATTTTCGACCGTTAGCCTGTCCTACCCCCCATATTTTTCCTGTGTTGTGTGCTTCCCTTTAGGTTAACCACATGGTCATGAAGCATGTGTATGACTTTAAATGTTAAAACATGGCACGACTAGGGGAAAAAAAACCTTAGTCTTCAATGGATTTGTGGAAGCTTAATAGGAGCTGATCTTATTCCGTTGTTTTCTGCTTAGTAATAGGGGTTTACTGGCTGATTTAATGTAAAATGAGCCTCAATTAATATTTTTGTCGGGGCACCTGGGTAGTTTAGTCGTTTAAGCGGCTCAGGCCTTGAACCCAGAGTCCCCGGATGGAGCCCAGCACTGGGCTTCCGGCTCAGCGGGGAGTCTACTTCTCCCTCTGCCCCTCACCCCGCTGGTGCACTCTCTCTCACATAAATAAAAAAAATCTTTTAAAAAATAATTCTCTTGTCAGGTTGAACTGCCTGAGTAACAGCAGGAAAAGGATCCGAAATATAGGGGCTGGGCAGGGAGCTGTTGAAGCTGGGGCAATGACCACGGTTATCCAATCTAGCTGCGGCTGGCTTCCCATACTTGCAAAAAGAACACACAGTGAGGAAGATGCTGGCCATCCACAGAGAAAAATGACTGTGGAGCAGAGAACGTATTTACTTTTTAATTTTTGTGGCCAGTGAGTTAGGAGAAGCAGGAAGCTTTCAGCTGACCTGGGGCCAGTGGTTCTCAACTCCAAGAAAACAAAAACCTGAATCAGCTTCCCTGGCTGCCTCTGGAAGTCCCGGAGGGCTAAAGCCTTTCCCACCGCTCTTCTTAGAAGATGCTTTAGCCCCGGCTCTGCTTCCTGGACAGGACCGGGAGGCAGATGTCTGCCGCTGGGCGCTGCCTCCCAAAGCCCAAATGGCCCATGATTTTCTCTGCAAAACTCTGACCCAGGATCTAAGTGCGTCTGGGGTCTGCTTTACACATGAAAAGCAACCTTGCCTTTTCAGAGGGTAATGGGAAAGACCACAGAGATTATGGAAATTCAGTTTACTGGAAACACTCACTGCCATGCCCAGTGAAACACAAGTCCAAATTAGCATGCTGGCAGCCAGCAGATAGACAGAGCTCTAACAAATGCCTGGGAGAAGAAAGGTCTTGTGTTACCAAAGAGCTCATCAGCCGGGACCCCACTCATTAACATACTACCCTCGCCCACTGCCTCTTTGTGCTCCCTTTGCACCACGTGACCCCCTGTGCGCAGTTTCTTTTTTCCATCTGCTGAAACAAACAACAGTCTTTGTAACCAATAGAAAAAGCAGCAGTAGGTGAAGGGCTATTTTTAGACCTGCTGAAAGCTCAACATTGATTACTGTAGTTTCACACCTAAAACCCACAAGATGCCAGGCTGGAAGAGAATCGATTTTTCTCTGGCTTCTGAGTCCACGATGTCTGCTTTCACACACTGCTTCCCGCCCCACACTTCCTTCTGCCGCTGCAGGTGCTGGAGGGACAGGGGTCGGGTCACACCTTTTATGCTCACCTGCTCACATTTGGTAACAATTACCGCGCTTTACCCCCCGTCCACCTGTCTCCCGAACATAATGTCAAAGAGATTGGTTACCGAACAACGATGTCTGTGTGGTCCACGTTTCACCGCCACCTGTGATGTCCCAGTGTATATACAGCTAGAGTACCGGCTGTTTCATACTGAGAATAGTGTGTGCGTTGTTTTTACATGCTGTCTCCTTTATCCTGCAGAATAAATCTATATGGTGGTGGTTTCATCCTTTCACAGGTAAGGGTGAGAGGAGGTTTGGGGCAGGGTGGGGAGGTGGGCAGAGAAGACTGCTCAGCGGACCTCACTAGTCAGGGCAGAACTTGACTCTAAACCCAGGTTTTTCTGACTCAGGATCTCAGGCTCCACTCTCTTTTCCTGCTGCCTTTCTCACTGATTTAATTTCAAATGGTTCTTGATTGCAAGGGACAGGACTCCATGTTTCTTTTGATGTTTGTTCTAGCTCCTTGATTCTGTCATTAAGTAAATCTCCTTTGAGTACAGTTTTCTTATTCTTCATCCTCCTCCTCTTCTTCTATTTCCTTCTTCTCCTCCTCCTCCTTCTTCCTTCTTCCTTCTCCCCCCCCCAACCTTCTTCTTCCTTTTGAAATACTATAGAAATGACCAGTAATAGCTGGGATGTCAAATGTCTGTCATTTTCCTTTTCTAATTGAGACATACACATTATGTACCCCACTGATTTTCTCTTTATCATCAGGGCACCCGATTTAATTGCCCCATGGCTGCTTTATGGCTCCTAATGCTGAATCTGGAAAGCATTGTGCTTGTTGGTGCGCTTGGATGTGTGGATTGTTCCGATGGATGGTGCTAACCTGTTTTTTTTTCTTTGTCCAGCCTCCCTTTGATTACACGTGGCTTCCTCATGATTTTTTTTGAAACTCAGGCACTGAATCTGAGATGTCACCTATGGAAGGTCCTTGAGGTCCCCTTGGCTAACATTGTGCCAATTCATTGTTTGGAAATAAAAGAACCTTCGGTCTGTATCCTATTAAAATGTTCTGTCTTTTATCGTCATTTGCCCCATGCTGAGTTATCTCAGTCGGACCCCAGAGAGCAGCTGGGGAGAGACTCTCAGCATAGGACAGACTAAGACCTGGGCAGGTCCTTCTCTACCCCCAAAGGACTCAAAGGGTACTTTTCCTCTTGCAATGTCTGCTTTCTCTGAGATTCAGTTAATGTCCTGAGACCCTGCAGAGGCAGGGAAAACAAGAGGGATCCCAGGGCTTGCCCTTGGGAGAAGATATTCGGGTGTTCTCGGAGAACTGTAGGAAAACACAGAAGATTAAAACTTCACTCTGGTTTCCCCCATCTATTCACAAGTCATCTGTAAATACGTTTCTGCCAACAAGAGTCCTTCCATTGCTCGCAACAGAAATGGACTCTTGTTAAATTTAAGCCAAAGGAGAATTGATTGGAAGCTGTAGGGCAGCTCTAGGGCAGCTCCCAGAATTGAAGATGAAGCTGAGCAACCAACCTTGGGAAGAAGCGGGGGGCCACACGGTGTGTCTGGGAAGCTCGGGGACTGTCCTTTCTGGAGCCACTTCTGGGACAGGTCAGCCTCAGACCTGCAGTCACTTGACTCAACCGTGAATTAGAGAGAGGCTGAACGACCTTCAGTGTCATGGACTGACCTTTGGGGCCAGGTCAATCGTTCCCCTAAGCCTTCCCGAGGGAACTCTTGGTGCTCTTCCAGATGAAGGGCATTCCAAAGCAAAGCCAGCCTCTGTCCCCTGCGCTATATCCCAGGCTCTAGAGATTCTATAGAAAGCATTTCCCAGCTGTCTGCTACTGCGGGGCTAGAGTTCTTAAGACCCGTGGTATGGGAGCCACTGCCAAGGAAGGGACTTGCAGGTGAGATGAGCACCGGCTTGGAAGGAGCAGAGGCCGGTCATCAGGGAACCCTGGGCAGGCAGGCGGGCGGAGCACATTCTGGCAGGTGGGGGGTACCCGGCAGTGCAGACACGGCAAGTGAAGGCAGGTGGCATTTAGGGACTGGCGGGGAGGTGATCGGCTCATGGAAGGTTGGTGGCAGGGCTGCTGGGATTTCATGTGAAGATGCCCCACTTCAGGGAGGAGGATCCGGCATTGCAAGTCTGGTATTCTCCCCAAGATGCTCTCTCCTGACAGAGTCTGTGGGCTGAAAGCTGCCTTGCGTGGCTCGCCCTAAGGAAGATTGCCAAGTAGGGGAAATGCAATGTCATTTGAAAAGCCCTTTCCCTTTCCTTGGTGATGGTGGTTCTCATTGAGGTGTAGAGCAGTATGGAGGGTACTCCTTCACTCCAGCCCTTCTAAGCTGCCTTGGAACCTGGGGCTCAGATGCTTCATTCACACTCTAGTATGAGTAAAGGAGAAGAGCTTAGTGGCGGGGTGAGATTGTATTTACATTTTTCACTAGGAGTAGAAGAAGCCCAAGTAAAGAGTTGACTCTCCAGCTGGCGGAATCTCCTTATGTGTGGGAGAGAGGACAACATCTGAATTTGTTCTGTGTGGAGTAGGGTTCACCTGGGAGTTACACTCCTGGTTTTGGTGCTATTCCTTAAAGAGAAGAAGTGAGATGAGACAGCAGAAGGGAAGGGTTAAGGATACTTTTCTGTCACCATATATGAAGTATAATGAACCCAGATGTTAGAAATGGTAGAAACGTTCTGTCATCTTGTTGCAGGATATAAATATAACCCTCCTTGTGATGATCTCAGTTTGCTGGAGTTCTGGTGTGATTTCGTGATGCTGTTAGCTGAAGTCAGTAGCGTCCTGGGGTGTCTCATACTGGCCGTCAGGAGTTGACCCTCCATATCTCCCCCCAACTTGGCCTTCTGTGACACTGTATCAGTGGCTAAAGTTTGGACATGGTGGGAGTATTTATATCACAGAAATTAGAAATGCTATGAAGCAGGATTTTTTTTTTTTTCAGAGAGTTAGCTGTTTAGCATTTATCTGCTTATAACTGGGTATAGTTCATTTTGAAGTAATGCTTTTGCATACTTAATGCTCTCCTTCCTATGGTTATAACATATTTTAATAAGTAATCCTGATAAGTGTGTAACTATGTAGTTAAGCATCTCAAAGCATCTGTGTAGTCCGCTTTTGATATTGAGATTTTATACTTGGAAAAAAAAAGAAGGAAAATGCTGTTTTCTTTCTTTCTTTTTTGAAAATGCTGTTTTCTGATTGTAGTAGGGACACATCCTGAAATGACTGCGGATTAGAAAAGTTGAGAATGTTAGCCAAGACCATTTTAAGCTGCCATTGCCTTCCGGTCTTTTCTCACCTCCTCCTCTCTCCTGGTCTCTGTTACTGGGAAGAATTACAAGTGTCAGCGACCTGTTAAATCTAATGAGTTCAGGACAGCATATGCTGTGTTCGTGGATTTTGGCTTCCTGACACAGGTTAGCAGAAACATATTACCTCTGGGTGGGAGGCAGCCTACTGTAATTGCAAGCACACTTTCAGCAGAGGCAGATTTTGCAAATGAAAAAAAAAAGATGTTTGGAACAGTGAGTATATAGGAGATGAGTTATTCTGGGGCAAAGTGCACTATTCAAAGAAATGTCTGCTTTTGTATTCGAATCCAAGACAAACAATATATCAGGCCACAGATAATCAGAGCACATATCTAGAGATATTTACAATTTAGTGTCTATTAAAACTTCCTTTTATTATCATAATGGCTATCATGCGTATGCTTATAATATCCAGTGCAGGACCACAGACTTTACAAACAAAAAATTCTGTAGATATTCTTTTAAAAATATTATTTATGTATTTGAGGGAGAGAGTAGGAAAGTATATGCAGGAGAGGTAGGGGAGAGGGAGAAAGAGTCTTAAGCAGACTCTGCGCTGAGCGTAAAGCCCCATATGGGGCTCAGTCTCGTGACCCTGAAATCATGACCTGAACTGAAACCAAGAATCAGACGCTTAACCAACTGCACCACCGAGGCCCCCTTAGAAACTCGATAGTCAAAAACATGTAGCTCATTTAACATCTTTGAATGGATTAAGGGGAAAGAGGGACACATTGGAACAGCTGCAGTGACTTTGGGCAGGTTCAATATAGCACTACACTTGACAGTGATTTCAAACCCTTAAAAGATTTTGCAGAGAGGAAGCCCTAAATGTTGAATTAGAATTCAGAACAACTTCAGTGTTCCCTTAAGAATAGTGTATGCTTTGATTTAAAGAAAAAGCAATATTAGTTGGCATTTATTGAGCACCTACTATGTGCCAGGTACTGCACTAGACCCTGGGATGCATATGTGATTATGACCCAGTCCTGTATCCAGGTTGATGGGAAGGCAACCACGTTCATAAGTGGGAAGAGAAAAATACAGATGCAGGAATGAAGGTGAAGAGCTCGGTGCCTCCCCCACTACACTAAAATCACACCCTGAGTTTTCCTGAAGACATAATATATTTCTGCTCTTAGGTACCTCCTTTTTATACAAAACGGCCAACGACATAAAGTTATATCCTTTTAATTCTTTAATTGTTAATTTTTCTTATGAAGGGAAGTCATGCTTTTTGTGGAACAATGGGAATCTTTAGAGAAATTAAAGGAGAATAAGTCACTTGTAATCTCCCAACCCAGAGAGAACCGCCTTTCAGCAGATTTTCCCCAGAATATTTCATATATGTATATGCAAATATATTATAGACTTCAAGTTGGAATCATGTATACACAATTTTATACTCTGCCTTTCCCCTTAAAATTCTCGCAAGCATCTCTGCATGCCATTACACATAGTACAAAACTTGCTTTTTAATTGTTGGCTGATCTTCCGTCATGCAGACAGATTGTAATTCATTTCACATTCCCTCTGTTGTTAGACTATGAGGTCGTTTCTTGTCTCTTGCTCTTGTAAGTTGCAGATATCTCTGATGTAGCGCTCTATTGATGTCCCCACAAAAAATCTTTGTGTGTTTCTTTTTCTTTCTTTCTTTTTTTTTTTTTTTGTGGTGTGCATTTCTGACTACACCCTCACTGTACATTTTTAGGAATAGGATTACTGAGTCAAACAATTGTGATAATTGTAATAGCTTTCAACACATGTTTCCAGATTGCATCCTCCAAAGGCTTCCTACTTTATAATCCCATTGCAGCGATATGAATACTCTGAAAATGTACATTGATATTAGCACAAGTGGATGCAAGTAGGGAAATTGAGCTCTAAAAAGATATTTTGTAACAGTTACTTGGTAGAGAGCTGAAATAAAGCCCTTCCTGCCTGATTCACTCCCTCCCCAAATCACTATGTAATGGTCCTCTTTCAAGGGGTCTTGCTGGAATTCTCTGACCTCTTCTTACTCTGTTTCACTTTTCTTCTAATACCAAGCATTCCTTGGGATTATATATTTATGATGGCCCTCTCTGTTGTTTCTGGCCTCTTGCCCTAAGCACCGTGAGGGCGGGGAGCTTCTCTGGTTCCCTGGGGGATCGCTCCTCGCACAGAATGTGTGCTCAGCAAGCAGGCTTGGAACGGTTGTGCCAAAATACCTGTGGAGTTTGGTTGCTTTTATGCTGTTTGTTGTTATTCCTTCAGTAACCCCAAGTGTAATGTTACATAACAAGCAACTGTCAGATGTTTAGTCCATCCTGTTCGTAAGTCCAAGATGGCTGGCCCCCGCTTTTCCCCCAGAAATTATGTCATCTGCACAATCACACAGATCAGCATAACGTAGTTGGTCAGCATCAGCAAAACAGGACTATGGACCCATGGCTCTTTCATCCATCAGTTTTGGTATTTGGGATCCTGAATTGAACCGGGAGAGCGCCACGTATTCCCATTGTAAGCCATCTGTGCTTACAGTGCTTTTCTAAATCATAGTTTTTTTTGGGGGGGTTATTTTTTTATTTGTAATAGACTTTGCTTTGCAATTCAAGCAACACGCTAGTCTGCACGTGTAGGGACTTGTTTCGTCATCACTCAGGGTGAGATTACTGTCCCCCACCCCCACCCCAAGTTGCTACTTACCCACTGCAGCTTTCCCAGGAGGCAGGGAAGGAGAGAGGAAAGAGAGAGAGGGGAGCATTGCCTACTTGGAGATTCAGGCAGCAAAAGCAAAAGGATTAGAAAATCCACCTCGCTTTGTGGCTTCTCAAGGGCTTTGGTCACCCCTTGGCCTCCCTGCTAAGTGGCTGAGGGACTGCTTCTGGTTGGTGGCCTTGGGGAGGACCAGCCCTTTTCTCCCCAGCCACGTCTGTCAGGATGTCTGTGCTGGCTCTAAATGACACTTGGCACGTTGGGCCGTGAAGGCTCCTTGGTCTCTGCATGCTTGTAGGAGTGCCGCAGAGTGAGAGGTGATGCCTCATTCATCCCTGTTCTGTGCTGTGCCCAGGCCTGGCAGAAGGTCAGCGCTTAGGAAATATTTGAATGAATGAGAGAAGCTCAAAATGAAAGTGTTCCAAAGGAGCGGGACTGGGTTAACTCTTCACCAACGTCTATGCAGCGGGATCCTGCTTCCTGATTTCTCTCCGGGTATGATTAACAGGACCCCTTTCACTCTAAAAGTACCCGCCCTTTTTTAAGTATCCTGGTCTAGAAGGTAAATGACATAGCTATCTACACTGGAGGTACATTTAAATATGAAGAGATGGGTGAATATGTTTAAAGTAGCTAAGAAAAAAAGCTCAACTCAATTTGTACAAAATGTATGGCCTCTTTCTAGGGCTTCAGTGGTTCCAGATGGACAGGTTGAGAGGGACCTACAATGTCAGTGGGCACAACTCCCATCCTGTCCTATAACTATAGCTCACTGTTTTAGTAGCAAATATCCTGGACTTCTTACTCTCTTAGTGTCCAGTCCAACCCAACATTCTTTTCTTTTTTTTTTAAGATTTTTATTTTATTAATTTGACAGAGAAAGAGATCACAAGTAGGCAGAGAGGCAGGCAGAGAAAGTGGGGGAAGCAGGCTCCCCGTTGAGCAGAGAACCCAATGTGGGACTTGATCCCAGGACCCTGAGATCATGACCTGAGCCGAAGGCAGAGGCTTAACCCTCTGAGCCACCCAGGCGCCCCACAACACAAATTCTTTAAACATTTTCTTCCTGCATGGGCCCTAATGCCATGTCTTCTTCAACTGTGACACCATGGAAAGTCTGGCATTAATGCTGTGAATGTCAGTGCCACATTCTGCAGATTCTAACAGTTACTGACCATTCTTTTTCATTTCATAAAACAATATTCACTGCTGGTAGGGCATAGAATAATAATTATTACTATTATTCAAAGCCTATTACATTTTCAGTATTAGAACTATAGATTCAGCATGAGTGTCTTCTCAGTTGTCTGTGACCACTCAAGTCTTAGTCCATTCTAGCTGTAAGACTGAATGGCCCCAGAGCCCTGCCCTATCCGTAGCTTTCTGGTGATAACTGAGTTTGGAGGCATCTCAATAATGAAAAACCAGCTTTCTCTTCAGAAATCAAGACAACCGTCATAGGTGTTTAGGCAATGTGTAGTCATCGGTGGCTTTTGGGAAACCTGAAGGGAAGTTCAGGTTGGCATGGTTTGGATTTTCATGAATCCCCATGATGAAAGGCACTGAGGCTGTGCGGGGCAGGGGGTGGGTCGGGGGGCAGGGGATGCGGGTCACGGGGCAGGGGATGTGGGTCATGTGAGCATTTGCCAAGGGATTGCTGGGCCAAAGTTCTGAGCTGGAGATGAGAGTCGTTCATGTGGCTCTTACCCTTCAGAGGAGGTTGGGCTGCTATCATTTGGGAAGGGAAGAAGATAACTGACATTGAGAAATTAGGAAAAAGATTACAAAATGGAAGGACTGTTTACCCAAGGCAAGAAAACGATATAGAGACCAATGCAGAAAAATGGCAAAGCATTTTTAAAAAAGATTTTATTTATGTATGGAGAGAGAGAGCACAAGCAGTGGGGAGGGGCAGAGGGTGAGGAAGAAGCAGCCTCCTTGCCGGGTGGGGAGCCAGATCTGGGGCTCCACCCCAGGACCCCAAGATCATGACCAGAACCAAAGGCAGATGTTGAGCTGACTGAGCCACCCAGGCGCCCCCAAATGGCAAGGTATTGATTGCAACAGTGATATCACATGTACCCACACTCCGGACTTCTGACTGTTTTGGGGGCTCTTAGTTCCTTTATGTGGATTTAACTTAATCCTACAAAGTGGGCATTGTTAGCCTCACCGTCATGATACCTATTTTTGCCAGGGAGGAAACTGAGCCATGGGTTGCTAAGGTAACCTACACAAGGTGAGACAGCTGGAAACCTCCCCACTGCTGTCCTCTCCCCCACAACCAGACTGGATATTCCCAAGTGCAAGTGGCTTCCAGACTGCAAAAACTCCTTCCCACCCCACTCTCTCATCAGGACAGTCTCAGGACAGATATAAGACTGGGACACAGGTCCAAGGAGGATATAACTTGCCCAAGACCACACAGCTAATGTCTTGAGGCCACTCTCTGATCTCATTATTTTTTTTAAAGCTTCATGTTCCCCGTGTTCCCACGGCCCTCAGTGGCCTCAGGTGATCTGTAAGTAATGCTCTCACTCTCCTTGATGCTACTCAGACCACTGCTGGACCATTCCATCCGGTTCATTCCTCTACATTTACAGGGTGTGTTTATACCCTGAAGGGGGTTCGGTGTGATGTAGGCAGAGACTTTTGATTTTACTGCAAAAATCTCCTGAGGAAGACTGAAGTTCCATCCCTGGAGGAGCAAGTGACTTGGGCAGTTTTTACACAGTTTGCTCCGAGAGGAGGCAGCGGCTCTTGCCAGGGCCCACTGCTCTTCCGCCTCCACTGGCTTGAGGGAACCGCTTCCCTGTTCTTCCTTGGCCGGGAGATGGGGCTGCCACGTTGCCACGGTCATTGCCACGGTCATGGTTTCCTGCCAGAGAGTGCGTCACATGTGTTTTCTGAAGTCATTGACCTCGTTGAATATCGATGTTTATGCCCAGTGGGGCAGTCTGCTTTTCGCTCACAGTGTTTTTGGCTGGCGTCTGGTACAGTGCAGACACATTGAGTGCTCTGCAAAACTTCGTAATAACTTGCAGAAAGGGTTTTCTCTTTGTTAAAGAAGGAGCATAGACCCTGGCGGTTTTCCTGAGGTAAAGGTGCAAATGATTTGGGGGACTGAAGAAAACAGAATATAAGGACATGCTAATGATGGCCATCAGTGCTCCAGCAGAACTTTTTAGGCACTTGGCACCTTTGAATCAAAAACTATCTTTGCGGCATCTGGGTGGTTCAGTTGGTTAAGCGTCCGCCTTCGGCTCAGGTCATGATCTCAGGGTCTTGGGATCAAGGCCCGCATCGGGCTCCCTGCTCAGCAGAGAGCCTACTTCCTCCTCTCTCTCTGCCTGCCTCTCTGCCTACTTGTGATCTCTCTCTGTGTCAAAAATAAATAAATAAAATAATATTTTATTTTAAATAAATAAAATCTTGAAAACAACAACAACAACCACAACACCTAAAAATTATCCCCAGTCCTGGGAAAGTTCATTAAAGATGAGTTCATAATTTACTAGAGCTAGTATTTTATCATGAGGTAATAAGCTATGTTTAATGTAATAGAAAAGGAATTTAAAAAAAAACTAAAAAAGTGCTAAAAAACCCAAGAAGCCATAAAAATAGGTTTTTGTCATCCTGTTTCTTCAGGTTTTTTTGCTGCTGCCTTTTATTTTCTCAGCTGTGCTCTTCCTCCCCACTGGCTTCCCTGGTGACTTTTTTCCTCTTCCCTGTCCTGATGCACCCAGTCTTATCTCCATGCCTGGAAAGTCTGCCAGGCCTCAAGAATCTGCAGATTTTCTGGGGCAAGCCGTAAAAATCAGTATTCCACCAGAGGGAGCTGAGGAGCAAAGGGGAGGGAAATCTCTTTCTTCACAGAGAAGCAGAATTTTGTATTGTTTCCCAATTTCCATTACAAGAAAAACGCAGCTGTCTCAGGAGAACCTCTTCAGCTTTTCCCTTTTTGGTGTTGTTTCTTTTATTGGAGGACCATTCATACAGCATTATCTCTCTGCTTTATTTTTTCCCAGCAGGAGGGAGGGGTGCAATATCGCTAATGGATCCGGAGACTAGCAATGGAGGGCCCACTTCCCCGTCTAGTGGGACTATTTGATTTAAAAACTCTCAAGTATATCTGAAGGAAATGAAGTAAGTGCCTTAGAGAGGCGTGTGCACTTCCCTGCTCAGAGCAACATTCTTCACAGTAGACAACACATCGAAACAACCTAAGGGTCCTGTTGATGGGTGAATGGATAAAGATGTGGTGTATATAATGGAATACCGGTCAACCTATAACAGAAGGAAATCCTGCCACTGGTGGAGGGACAGGAAGGCCTTATGCTAAGTGGTATAAGCCAGAGAGAAAAAGACAAATACTGTGTGATCTCCCAATATCGGTAGACTCTAAAAAAATGGAACTCATAGAAACAGAGTAAAGTGATGGTTGCCAGGGGCTGGGGAGTTAGAGCTATGGAGAGATGTTAGTCAAAGTTCCAGTTTTAAGATGAACAAATTCTGGAGATCTAACGTATAGCATGACGACCTAGTTAATAAAACTGTATTGTATACTTGAAATTTGCTAGGAGAGATTTTTTTTAAAGATTTTATTTATTTCTCATAGAGAGATACAGAGAGAAAGCAAGCACAAGCAGAGAGAGCAGCAGAGGCAGAGGGAGAAGCAGGCTCCCCACTGAGCGAAGAACCTGATGTGGGACTTGACCCCAGGACCCTGGGATCATGACCTCAGTCAAAGGCAGACACGTAAACTGACTGAGCCACCCAGACGTCCCCACAAAGAGCTATCTTAAGGGTTCTCTCAAGAAAAAGTGGTACAGAGGTGAAGTGGTAAATATGTTAATGAACTTGATTGTGACCATTTCACAATGCGTGCACCTATCAGATTAACTCACTGTGTGCCTTAAATATGCACAATTTTTATATCATTTCATGATGCATACGTGTATCAGATCATCCCAGGTCATGCCTTACATATATACAATTTTATTTGCCAGTTATACTTCAATAAAGCTGGGGAAAAAATGCCCCTGAGGATCACAGGTCTGGGGCTTGATATTAACATGGTAAATGAGTAAGAATGTGTGTGTGTGTGTGTGTGTGTGTGTGTGTGTGTGTAAGAGACAGACACAGAAGGAGAGAAAACATTTTTTTCCATTCCCAATGTAACTGGAAAATGCTGCTCTTTCACATTTGTATTCAAAATTGCATTTCTTGAAGGCTTGTTGTGCCCTAACCCTACTCCGTCCCATATCCAGTCACATATCCATAGTCCTCAATGTCTTTCGTGTCTGTCCAGTTTTCGTCTACGCTCAAGTCACAGTGTCACTGGATTTGATATGAGGTACTTGTGGAAAGCCCATTTAACTCTGCAGCTTCGATGTGTCTCTGTCCCGCCAGTGGCTTCCAGTTGCAGCCATTCTCCCCCAGGACGGTGTCCCAGATAGAGTCAGCCTGGGAGGGAGCCGCTGACTTCCCAAATTGGCAAGTCTGACATTCCCATCAGTGCACTGGGGAGATCCTCACTCACTCATTCCCACTGGGTCTGCCCTTCAACTTGTGCCAGGACCCCCAGGGTCTTAAAGCCTTCCGTTTTTCCCCACTCAGCCACTCGCAGACCTAACTCTTCTCTTTCTTTCCTGCTTGCTGATTCAATTCACAGGATGCATCCCCTTGACCCAGTCTCTTGCCTAGACTCTCAGCTCCTTTTCCCCTTTGGACATTGCGCGGTACCAGCTCAAATCTACCCAGGTGTTGACCTTCTTGGTCCAAAACCAGGCTGTGCAGCCATGGGGGGTGGGGAGGGCGGGGCCCTGAAGACTGCATATTCATGGTCCCCAGCTTCTGCTGGGTTCTCAGCACCACACAGCTGGTCTTTCAGGCTCCAGTGAACCATCAGTGTCAGCCAGTTCCTAGTTTTGCCTCAATTCTCTTCTGCACACATTGTTCTAAGAAAATCGCCACCTCAGACGCTGAGGGCATGTTTTGATGCCTTTCTCTTTCCCTCGATGTTTGCCATGATTGAGAAATACAGTAGAAATAAACGGGCACGAAATATTTCTTAATTCTGAAGTCATCACAGATAGTAGGAATTGCCTCACATATGCAAGCTTGTCCACCACCAGCACAGAAAAAGGTGTTTCTGCGAAGGTTTTCGCACAGGACATGCTGAGCTAACTTCTCCTCGTGTCTCGGCTGATGATAATATTTTTCTCGTGATTCACATATCTTTAAATAATTTGGCACAATTCAATGTTAATCCTTTCAACAAAGCTCTGATTTTGTGAGTGGGAAGTCTCACCTTGTAGTGTAATCTTGAAACATGCAAATCAGAGCTTGAAACTGTAGAGGCAAAGCTCTGTAACAGGAGGATCAAAGTTGTGTTGACCTTACTTCATAAAAGCACACCTGGGCTGATATTAGCCTTTTATGGTGTGTGTGTGTGTGTGTGTGTGTGTGTGTGTGTGTGTGTGTGTTTTGCTCTTGTAATCTTTTAAAAGACCACCCACACAGTGTTATAACTTAAGAGGTACATTGAAGCAAGGCCCATGTAAGTTGTGAAAAGAAATTTGTGGCTGGGGCTGTGGGAAAAGGCTTCTGCTGATGTTTCTTTTCGCGTCGTTTTTCTTCAAGGCCTCTTTTATAAATATATGTCGGTAGACCCAGTCTCAAATGGAGGCTGCCCCTTGGAGGAGGAAGCCGGAGCCTGCCATCCAGGTCACTGCATGAAAATATGCAAGTTCTGTGAACTCCCAAGTCCAGGGTTGGCCGTCATCAGAGGACCTGCCCCCGAGTCCTGGTAGATGGGAGCGTTCCTCTTGACTTCTTTGCAACACCCTTTGTGGCCAACGGCTTGGTTTTTGTGGGGATTGAGCGGAAACCTCGGACTTCGTAGCGCTTTGCTCTTAGCCTCTTTCCGGATGTGAATATAAACCCTCTCAAGCTTGTTTTTAGTTTATAATGTATTTAGGAATTTCCCTGTGTTCTTATTTTTTATTAAATATCCTTGAGCGGGGGCGCCTGCGTGGCTCAGTTGGTTAAGCGACTGCCTTCGGCTCAGGTCGTGATCCCGGAGACCTGGGATCGAGCCCCACATCGGGCTCCCTGCTCGGCCGGAAGCCTGCTTCTCCCTCTCTCACTCCCCCTGCTTGTGTTCCCTCTCTCATGTGTTTCTCTCTGTCAAATAAATAAAATAAAATCTTTTAAAAAAATAAATATCCTTGAGCGTTCAAATGAGACATTTCAAAATGTAAAATATAACTACCATAGCAAACCACAATGTAAGATAACGTGACTGTAATTAAACCTAGTTTGGGAGAGCCTGGGTGGCTTAGCCCGTTGAGTGTCCTACTCTTGATTTCTGCTCAGGTCATGATCTCAGGGCTGTGAGATCAAGTCCCACTTCAGGCTCTGGGCTCAGTGGGGAGTCTGCTTGGGATTCTCTCCCTCTCCCTCTGCTCCTGTCCCGGCTCATGCTCTCTATCTCAAATAAGCAAGCAAATAAATAAATATTAAAAAAAAACCCGGACAAATCCTGTTTTTTCCAAAGGCTGCTCCCGCTGCCTTGTCTCATTCCCACAGGCTTTCCTTGGAGCCTATGTGGTGGTCAGAGAGGTTCTTAAATTCAGTGTGTGTTACTTCGACTTGGAGAGCATGTTTAGGGTGTAAAACTAGGTCTACTCCCAGTGCCTGACCTTCAGAAGCCTGGGATGTGGCCCAGGTATCCACAGTCCCCAGGGATTCCCCAGGTGGTTTTGCTGCAGGTAGATCAAGGTGGTCCCCAAAACACTCTGAGAAACCCATTAGAATCTACCCCTGGAGCTGAAATCTGGAGGCTTGGCCCTGAAGCTTTAGGTTCTTTGGATTAGTGACTTAATTGCTTTGGAATTTATTTTTCTAAACTATGAAGTGGTGAGTTGAATTAGACTATTTTACCAACATAGTTTATTCCAAAGAAATGCCTGTATGACTACATAGTGAAGGGATTTAATTTTATTACATAACATTTCACATTTTATTTTAGGCTTTTGGTCATATTTTATTTTAGGTTTAGCAGGTCTCAGTAGATAAATAAGTCCTACATTTGATCACTTGATTTAAATAATTAGAACAGAGAATATCCCGGTATATTTGGATTGAAATTAAATTCATATCACATAGGAAGATATACACTTATAAGCCTCTCTTTCTCCCTTCTACCCAATGCATGTGACACACAATGTGCGGATTGAAAAGGAGAGTTGAACACCCAGGAAATGCTTGCCACATGGATATCCAATTGTCCTGCACCATTTGTTGAAAAGAGTATTCTTTCTCCGTTTAATTCTTTGACACCTTTGCCAACAGTCAATTGACCATACGCACATGTCTGTTTCTGGACTCTCTGTCAATCTACTTGTCTGGATTATTCTAAATTAATCCGTACTATTCTGTAGGTTTGAAATCAGTTCATGTATATCCTCTTTACTCTTTTGCAAAATCAAATGCTTCTTGTAGTTCTACATATATTTCCATAGAGATTTTAGAATCATTTTTTTTTGTCAGTAGCTATAAAAAAAGCCTGCTAGAATTATAACTAGAATTGCTTGTAATCTATAGATCAATTGAGGAAGAATTGACATATAAACCACAGCAATTTTACCCCATCATGTTAGCTTTTGGTTTTAAAGAATTGCTCTTAATTTAAGGAAGAGAAATCCTCATTAGCAAATGTATAATCTGAATAGCAAATAGATAATGAGTGCAAATTTCCACTAATATGCTTCATGTGGCATCTATCCTAGTTATTTCTGTGGTGATGAGAACATTAAATAATTTTCTTTTTTAATAACTTTTTTTTAAAGATTTTATTTATTTATTTGACACAGAGAGAGAGATCACAAGGAGGCAGAGAGGCAGGCCAAGAGAGGAGGAAGCAGGCTCCCTGCTGAGCAGAGAGCCTGTCCTGGGCCTGGATCCCAGGACCCTGAGATCATGACCTGAGCCGAAGGCAGAGGCTTAACCCACTGAGCCACCCAGGCGCCCAAGAACATTAAATAATTTTCTTAAGGCATTTTTTGGTAATTTTTGAAGGACACTAAATCAAGTAAAATGTACAAATCAAAAATGACATTTCCATCTTAACCAAAAGGCCAAATACCTCCATGTCCATTCAAGGTAATGAAAAGGATAGTGTCCAGCCTGATTTTTCCTCTTAAGAGCAGTGGTAAATATTTAACAACTGACTCTCCAGACAAAAAAAAAAAAAGAGGAGGAGAAGGAGGAGGAGAAGTAGGAGGAGGGGGAGGGGAGGGGAAGGAGGGGGGAGGAGCAGGAGGAGGCTCTGATTTGTAGCATATGCCAGTTTCTGTGGTGTAAACACTCTCACTACAGCTATTTTCAAGCTATGGAGGTGATGCAAAGTTGGGAGAGAGTCACACTAGCACCCCACTCTACAGAATTTCCATCAGACACAACAGATGTGAATAACTCCCAAAGCAGAAAGGATAATAAAATATAGTAAAATAAATAGCAAGGGATGGAATTTGAGCATGTTAACTTTGCTTTTAATATAATTTACTTAATAGTAAGTCTTAATTTTTAGTAATGTCCACTTTAACAGCTGGCTCACAAAATTCCTGAAAATGTTGCAATTGACCAGCTGGTAGGAGCTGGCCCCAGGGCACTCCTCTGGGCCAAGAGTAAGGAATAAGGCATTTTGTTTTTTGCTTTTTAATTTTTAATTTTTAATTTAATTTTTATTTTTGTAATTAAAAATTTTTTAAGGAGTTACGCATTTTAGATTTTAAGATTTTGTTTTAAGATTATTGTTTGTTTTAAGATTTTATTGTCAGAGAGAGAGATTGAGCGAGTCCACAAGAGAGCGCACAAGCAGGGGGAGCCGTAGGCAGAGGGAGAAGCAGGTTCCTGGATGATCAGGGAGCCCCATGCAGGGTTCCATCCCAGGATCCCAGGATCCCAGCATCCCAGGATCATGACCTGAGCTGAAGGCAAGCACTTAACCAACTGAGCCACCCAGGTGCCCTGGAGTTATGCATTTTTAATATCAAACTGAACTAATGGTTAATGAGTCCATTGTCCAATAAAAGAAAAGTAGGTGTATTTTGTAACATTAAATCCTGATTCAACAATTCTAAATTCTAGATGGGGTTAGGTAGACATTATACTACCATTTTATAAGTTAAATGTTTGGAGCAACAAAACAAAGTATGTGTGTGTGTGTGTCTGTGTGTGTTAAAGGCATGGGACAGGGAAGATCATCTGGAGCTTTTCCTCCATTTGGGTGGGATGGGTAAAGCAACCCCCCAGACCCAGACACCTAAGAGCGCCTCACAGGAGTTTCTCATCACGTAGCAATGATCGTCCAGGCCGGTTCCAGGTGATGAGGGCAGACTATGTTTTTTGGGGGCGAAGGGAGGAGGTGTCTGCTCCACCAGTCATGTGTGGACCAGGTTAAGGACAGCTCTGCAGCTTCACCCACGAGGGCACAGGAGCTGCACTCAGGTCTCAGGAAAGGGGTTGGGCACTGAGGAGGAGCAGCAGCAGAAGTTTGAAACCACCAGGTCTGGAAGGGGGCCTGGGGCTCCCTCTTCGCTCCCATTGGCCGCACCCAGGGTCCTGGCCGCACCCAGGGTCCTGACCACACCCAGGAGGCTGGGAAATGGTCTGCGTGCGCAGGGCGCAGGAGCAAAACTGACTTGTAGCAACAGGTGCAGCTCCCGTTACTCTTTCCCTGGTACTTTTCTTAGCTGTCCTGATGCAGCACCCTCTGGGGGGCCGGCTGGCCTACAGATCCCGAGACTTGAATTTAGAGGAGTTTTATCATTAATTAACTGTGCTCTTGGGCCAGTCCTGTCCCGTCTCTGGGTCTCAGTTTCCTCGACTGTCAGATTTCAGGCTTGCACCAGGTCCTTCCTCGTTCTGTTGATTCTCTGCTTATTTTCTCGCCATCTTCTCGACTCAGCATTCCCTGTGCTTGTTTCTCCCCGTCCTACTCTGCTGGGGGTGACTTGTTCATTGTTGGTCCTGATATGAACCCCAGTGGAAACTGATCTTGGCTGTGACTTGGCAGATCTGTCTACCTGTCCGGCGGGGCCCCAGGGCCGAGGAGCACAGGGCACTTCTGACTCAGGGCTTCGGAGGCACTGAGCGCAGCTGTTCTGTCCCGGGAGAACTGTGCATGTGCAGTTCAGGGCTTTGTCAGGAAGCTCCTCCCATTTTGCTTCACTCAGGAAAATGCCAAGTTCAATATGCAGCTGCCAACGTTTTGCTCCAGCAAACTGTGCCTGTGAAGAATTGGAGATCGGGGTGGAGGACCATGGTCTCTGTAGTCAGTCCGCCAGGGCTCAAAGCCCCTCTCTGCCTTTCTGAGTTGTGTAATTGGGACCAAATCACTTAACTCTCTGTGCCTCCGTTTCCTTCTTTGTAAAGTGTTGTTCAAAATAAACATAATTTTTTTAAAAAAGATTTTATTTATTTGACAGAGCGAAACACAGCCAGAGAGGGAACACAAGCAGGGAGAGTGAGAGAGGGAGAAGCAGGCTTCCCGCCGAGCAGGGAGCCCGATGTGGGACTCGATCCTCGGTCTCCGGGATCATGACCCCAGCCGAAGGCAGTCGCTTAACCAACTGAGCCACCCAGGCGCCCCCAAAATGAAAAATAATTTTAAAATATTTTTATATAAATAACTCGAGTGTTTTTTGGAGGTTAAGTAATCTAATACATGTAAAGTGTACAGAATGATGCCCCACATGTGACAAATACTGTAAAAAATATCATTTTTAGTGTTGTTATAATTAATATAATTCTTAGTACACAGAGTATTTAAGGAAATGATGCTCTAATGGGCATTGTGGATAGGAAATAAAAGGGCCAAGATTTGTTGTTTTAAAATTGGCAATCGGAGGGGTGCCTGGGTGGCTCAGTTCGCTAAGCCTCTACCTCCTGATTTCAGCACAGGTGGTCATCTCAGGGGCCTGAGATGAAACACCATCCAGGCTTCTGCACTCTGCATGAGCCTGCTTGAGGTTCTCTCTCCCTTTCCCTCTGCCCCCCACCCCCATATTCATGGCCACACTCTCTCAAAAAAAAAAACAACAAAATTGGCAGTAGGTAAAATTGATTGTGTAGTGCAGCCTTTTCAAAACTACAGAACTCTTCCCCTATCCAGTGGGCGCCTTCTTCTTTTCCTTGCTGCCTTGACTCTCTTCCTCCAGGCTTTTTCCAGCCTCTTCTCCTCTCTGAGATGTAGCCTGTGTGGCTTAAGGTGGTTCCAGCCCGACAGGCTGCCCGCTGCGGAGCTTTTAATCAGATAGAGTGTCTTTTGGCAGGTCTGCCCCCTGCTATACTCCAGGCAGACATTGCTAATTGATAGGGGAGTTTTTCTGTCCTGCTTCAGTGCCTCCAAAGAAAGGGATTATTTGACCAATCAGAGCCAACCGGTTGTGGGGGGGGGGGGACTGGAGGTCTCCTGTGGCTCCCAGTATTAACCCCATAGTTGCTGGGTCTGTGGAGAGATCAAGGGACTTGGGGGTGGGGGAAAGCCGGGGACTTGCAGGACAGTGGGGTAGGGGTAGGGGGAGGTGGGGGTTGAGAGGACCTCGAGGAGGTGCTCAAGGCATTAGGGAAGAAAGGAAGTGTTTCACTATGTTGAAAATTGGTGTATTCAATCTTGTATAAGGGAACTGAGTATCCCCCTAGCACAGAACTGTTTTCAACATTACTTGGAGCTTGAGATGAAACTCAGCGGACAGTTGTCATACGATGTGATTTGAAGAAAAGGGTCACTACTGTTCTTGAAAGTTATGGAGAAGACCTTGTGGGAGAAGGATTTGAGGTGGGCCCTGAAGGGTCTTCTTCAGAAGGGAAAGGGCATTTCGGGCGAGGGAACAGGGTGAACAGATGGGCCAGTGTGAGCCTGATGGGGGAGGCGGCCCCTCCTCCCTGGCTCCAGGAGGTTGCGGTGCCAGGTTGCCATGGTGATGACAGATTCCTTTGGGCAAGCAGTGTTATGAAGCTATCAGAGCAGAAAAGACCGCCAATTCCCCAGTTCCCACTTCTGCCTAGACTGTGAAATGGCAGTAAATACCAATCTGTTTTCTTCTAGAAAAAGTGGTTTCTCCTTGAGCTTTACGTCTAACTTCGAAAGAGAAAATAATGCACCAAAACCAAGTGTAATTATATCATTATACAGTGTATTGCTTTTCTGTTTTTCTCTTTTGTGGGTACATGTTTCTAGTATTCAAAAGTAAAATCGTACTACTTCCAACATTAGAGTGAATATAGTCTACCCGGCTTGAGAAAAATAATTACTCCAAATTTATTAAGTAGGAAATACCGCATGGTGTGGTGAGTGTAGAATGTGTTTTAGACCAGGAGTGAGCAGCTTTCAGTTCCATTCTTGGTTGCACCTCTTTCTAGTGTGTAACTAGGGACATTTTTACCACCTGTCTCTCAGTTTTCCTCCTTACAAAGTGAGCTAACAGCATCCTTGCAGTAAAAGTTTGGCACGCAAAAAAAGAGAAAGAAAAATATCTGCAACTCAAATATGGCTATTAGAATTTTTTGGCTTATTCTCTCTTCATGTTTGTTCAAGTCTTAAAAAACGAAATTGTAACCTCGGTCTACATTTAATTTTATATTGTGCTTGCACACGTAATCTACCATTGTTCACGTTTTTCATAGGCTGTATTCATCTGGCTGTGTCCCTTGTTAGAGGGCAAGCAAGGTCACAGCTTGCTGAGCGTTGGTGTTTACAATTTACTCCTTAAACTCAGAGTTTTCATGGTATTTCTGCTTGTTTGTTTTTTGAGAGAGGGAGGAGAGGTAGAGAGGGGGAGAGAATCTTAAGCAGACTCCATGCCCAGCGCAGAGCCCGACATGGGGCATGATCTCCCCGCCCTGGAGATCATAACCTGAGCTGAAATCAAGAGTTGAGCACCTAACCGACTGAGCCACCCAGGCCTGCCTTCTTCATGGTGTTTTTACTTGGACAGATACTCTGATGTCTCGTTTTTAAAGGCAATTGCTAATGTGTTTGGTTTCAGTTCCTATTTGCTTCAGGTTCCTTGTGACGTATGCGAATAGGATATTATCCTGGGCTTCCTGTGACCTGAGTTAAGATCCCGGAGAGTAAGAGTTGAGGGGAAGGACCAGCCTTTCCCAGAGAGGACCATGTACTTGTGGATGGAGCACACTGTTCTGGATATGGATGCTTTCACTCAGTAGGGCCAGAAACGAGGGTAGCTTGGGTGCCTGATGTCTGCTGTGCCCCTCCCATGGGGGAAGAGTATGGATGGCAGGCTGCTGAGTAGGCATGCCTACCCGGGCTTGGAAGCAGCCCTGCTGGGTTTTGGCACCGGTCTACACAACTCGAGATTTCCCCTTATGTCTTTGTTTTGGCTTTAATATTTGGGATTTATTTTTAATGTCCTAAAATCTTAAATCATTGCTTTTATTGCTTTAGTTTCATTTTAACTTTTCCAAAGAAATTTTATTCTTTTAATTGTTTAGCTTAACAAGTCTTTTATTTACTTATTTTTGCTTTACACAGTGGGATAACATCATTACAAGAAAAAGAGAAAATTACCCCATAACCCAAGCACAACTCTTACAGGTTTTGTTTATTCTCTGTTGATACTCAGTGTATTTAATACAGTCATAAACTTGGCAGATGAAGAATTTTATGTCCTGCTTCTTTGCTTAACCTGCCATCATTGACACATTTTCTGTATTATTTTATAGTGCTTATGACTTAATGGTTGCAGTATTCTATGTGGGGATTGTAGCATAATTGGCCTAACCATTCTCCTGTGTCACACTCATACTTTTGTTCAAATTTAGCGTGAAACATTGTGTTTTTGATGTTCAACATTGAACTTTCAGCTTTTCCTGCATTAAAGCTATTTTCGCCATTTATTTACTTGTTGTGTGCTAGGTTTCCCGAAAGATTTGACCAATTCCCGACGTAATAGCCAGACAATATTTGAGAACAGCTGTTCCATTGAACTCTTGCTGACATCTGCTATAATAATAATTATCAATTTATTTACTTTTGCTAATTAAATAGGAGAAGAGGCTATCTTGTTTCAATTTCCATTTTTCACTCCTGGTAGGCTTGAACCATTGTCCCTTCTAGAGCTTTTTATTTTGTGAATTATCTTTTCAGATCCTTTGAATAGCTGGACCTAAAGTTTTTCTTAGTGTTTTAGAGAGGAGAAAAAAAAAGTAGTGCTTTGCTACAAATACTGGTTTGGTTCCTATTCAACATCCCTTCTGGACTGAAGTTTCAGTTTCAGTGGTCTGGCCTTCCGGCATTGATACCATAATGTGAATGTGCGGCTTTGTAATTTTCCCAGAACTTTTTTTATGTTCTTGTCCTCCCCGCATTTGACATGGAGACTCTAAGTGTTTGGGGAGTTGCTCCTGCCCCTGAAAAAGTCTTGCTTGAGTCTTGATTTGTACGTGAGTGAAATCTGCACATAATTTTGGAGCTACTGATATCAATCAGCCCTTTATAGAGGAGATGAGTGAATGTTTGTGGACATGAGTTCTTTAAATGCTTCCCTCATTCAGTCTCAATTCCAGATTTGTTTTGTGAGCTGCTGGAGTTTTTAGTGTACAGATGCGACATTATAGTCCGTGTTTGTTTAGCCTTAGATCGCCTGTGTCAGAGTCTCCCATTCAATGTTTTGTAATGTGCGAATAGCAAACAGGAGTAGCTTTGAATTGCACAGACTTCTCTAGGAGCACTCTGTCTAGACCCCCTTGGATATTGGAAAGCTTTCTTTCTTTCTTTATTATTTTTTTATTTTTATTTTTATTTTTATTGTTACTAAATTTTTTTTTTTCCAGTGTTTCAAGATTCATTCCCCATTCCCCACACCCAGCGCTCCACGCTTTAGGTGTCCCCAGTACCCACCACCAGGCTCTCCCATCCCTCCACCCCCCTCCCTCCAAGTCCCTCAGTTTCTTTCTGTGTTCAAAGTCTCTGTTGTTTCGTTTCCCTCCGTAGATTACCCTAGTTCCCATTTGCTTTCCTTCTGCCACTGTCCTCCAGTTTGCCCCTCATGCACCGCAAGTAAGTGAGACCATGCGATACTTGACTTTCTCTTCTTGGCTTATTTCACTCAGCATAATCTCTTCCAGTCCAGTCCATGTTGCTACAAAAGTTGGGTATTCATCCTT
>PITA01012838.1:0-60073 GCA_004023965.1 Spilogale gracilis
TGGCTTCCACTTTGAGACTAATGTTCTTTTCTAAATTGACTATTGCTTGGACTATTGCTGCCCTGAATTCCATATCTGTCATATTGTTTATGTTCATTTCCAGTAATTCTGTGACCGAGGTTGCAGTCTCAGGGTTCTTCTTCTGTTGGGTGTTCCTTCTCCGAGTCATTGTGGCGAGGAGTGGTTGAGGGGGTGTATGATTAGATATATCAGCCACTATCTAGGTGGATTGGTCATTGGAAGGTTTTGGAGCAACCAGAGTTCACCACCGAAAAGGGAGGAGAAAGAAAAAAGAAAACGGAAGAGAGGAAGCAAGAAAAGAAACCCCTGCCAGAGCGGGGCCCGGTGATAGGATTTATATGGTACAAAACTGTTACAGGGTAAAGAAAAGGGTTATCAAGGGTAAATGAAGAGATCAAAAAGTGAGGCCCAACCTATATGACCCCCAAGACCAGTATTTATATAATATAAAAGCAAAGACAATTACACAAACACACTGACAAACTAGAATGGGAAGGTGAGGGCAGACACTCCTTGTGGGCAAGGAATGCGTTTCAGACGCTCCTGAGTTTGTCTTGTTATTATTGTTGGAGGAGCCCACTTTCAAAAGATATAGGGGGGTTAGAACTGGTTGTATATAGGGGTAGTATTGAATAGGGATGTGGGATTGACTTGAAGCTTGTATCTACATGTATACGTAGAAGAGAGAATAAAGGAAAGAGGAGAGAAGAAAGGGAAAAACAGAGAGAGCGAACAGGGAAACAAGAGGCAACAACAAAAGCAGAAAATACAGGAGTGTGTTTGAAAAAATTTCAGGGTAAAAAAGAAAAAAAGAAAAAAAGGAAAAAAGAAAAAAAATGTTATGGGGTGTTGTATTGGGTATCACGTTGTGATAAGAAAGGGGCTAAAAACTGAAAGAAGAAAAACCGTGAGAATGTATTTTTAAGCTTAAAGTGGAAGCTTTAAAAGTAAAAATAGAAAAAAAGTTTTAAAGAGTAAATGAGGTGGAAAACTGTATCAATGAGTTGTAGGGCTTTTGGTACTTGTAGTCAGTGCCAGGAGTTTAATAAATTGCCTTTCCCCCCGATTTGGGGTTTTGCATTGGAATGTTGTCCTCCTGAGCTTCTGGCTTGCTTTCTGGGGGCGGGGCCTGCCGTTCCCTTTCAGTCCTTCTACCTGGGCTGCATCTCTCCGCCCCCTTGCTAGAGGCTGGTCTCAATGGTTACCAGGTTATCAGGTTACAATTCTCTGGTAGCGGAGCGTTGTTCTTTTACGTCTTTTTTCAGCTGCTAAAGAAGTCAGGTCGGAGCAAGACGTCTGCGCCCAGACCTCCCTCCCAGAGAGAGCCTCTACACAGAGAGGGGCTCTTTCCAGCCTCCCGGTTGGCAGTCTGTCACAGCAGGGCTGGTGCAGATGTTGTATTGATTTCTGCCCCTGCCCCCGCT
This sequence comes from Spilogale gracilis, assembly GCA_004023965.1. Lineage (NCBI taxonomy): Eukaryota > Metazoa > Chordata > Mammalia > Carnivora > Mephitidae > Spilogale > Spilogale gracilis. The sequence goes on from PITA01012838.1 coordinate 1,446, forward strand.
TGTCGTTTCACTCCCGCACCTCAAAGCCACAACTCCTTTTGGATCGTGCAACCTTGTCTGTGCCCCGGGACCCGCGGCCTCTCCGGTCCCACGCAAGTCTGTAAAAACGCCTTCCCTGGGGGGTCCACACCCAGCCCACGGGGTGTAGAGAAACAGGAGAGAAAGGCAGCGGCGTAAAAATAGAATCCACGTCCACCGCTCTTGGGGCAGCTGCGGTGGCAGCGGCGGCCAGCGGCCGCCGGCGGTGGCGGGGAAAAAAAAAATTTTTTTTAAAGTCTCCTTGCCTTGCCGCGGGCTCTGCTGTGTTCCCGTTTCTGTCTCGCCCCGATTCAGGCCCTAATCTGCTGTTATTCCTCACTCACAGAGCACTTTCGTTTTGGGGCATTTGCTTTCAATGGTTCAGCTCTGCGGGCTTCCTCCCCTACCCCCGTCTCTGGGGGCAAGCCTCCAGTCCCTCTTATTTGTTTCTACCTTTTTGCCGATGGTCCTTGTTTCCCGTGGTGATCCAGAAGTGCGAAATATCACATTTCAGGCTGATTTAATGGGTGTTCAGAGTGGTCCTGTAGTGTTGTTTTTTGTTTTTTGGGTTTTTTTTTGCTGGAATTCAGCTCTCTTCAGGGAACTCCCTGAAATGTGGTCACCTGGCCTTCTGCCATCTTGACTCCCTAAAATAAATCTTTTTTTAAAAAGTGAGATATTGAAGTCTCCGACTGCTACTGTTAGATTTCCTGACCGTATATACCACATCTCGCTAGCAAAGCAATTCAGTTTTCCTTCTAAACAAGTTACCATTAGAGTGCATGCATGCACCTGGGACTATGCTGGATATTTTCTATGAATTATCTCCTAATCACTAAAAATTACTAATAGTAAATCATTAACAATAATAATTGAATTGTCTATTTCTCACTTCAATTCTCTCAGCATCTGCTTCATCCATTTTGGAACTCTGTTGCCAAGTACGTATATGATTGTTATGTCTTCCTTATGGACTGGTCCTTTTAGTGATATGTACTGTCCTTTATCTCTTGTAGCATCTTTTTTTTTTTTTTTTTTGGTCTTAAAGCCTATTTTGAATATGTCATCTTAGAGCTTTCTGACCTCATCATTTCGGATGAGAAGCAAGCTTTTGATCTTTTTGAGCACACTTTATATGTGATGGGTTGTATTCTTTTGCTGCTTTCAACATTCTTTTGTTGGCTTTTGACAGCTTAACTATTTTAGATGTGGTTCTCTATCATATTTAGAATTTGTTGAGCTTCTTGGATGTGCAGATTAGTGGGTGGTTTTTTTCTAAATCTTTCATCAAACTTGGGGAGTTTTTCTGCCCAAATATTCAAATATTCTTTCTGCCCCCTTCTTCTCAAGATTCCCATAATGTATATGTTGGTATGGCTGATGGTGTCCCACAGGACACATAGGTTGTCTTCACTCTCCATTCTTTTTTCTTTTTGCTCCTCAAACTGGATAATTACAATAGTCCTATTTTCAAATTTTCAGATTATTTCACCTGTCACATCTGGTGAACCCCTCCCATGAATTTTTCATGTCAGTTATTGTACTTCTCAGTTCCAAAACTATTTGGTTCCTTTTTTTTTTTTTTACAATTTTTATCTTTTTACTGCTACTCTCATTTTGTACATAAGTAACTTTCTAGTTTCTTTTAGCTCTTTCAACATATTTAAGACACTAGATTTAAAGTCTGGGCTTCAAAGATGGTTTCTGTTGATTTTTTTTCCCCCTGTGCATGTGCCATATTTGTTTCTTTGCCTATCTCATAATTTGTTGAAAACTGGACAATTAAAATAAGGTGGCAATTCTGGAAAATCAAATTTGCTGCTCCCCTTCTTTTAAGGCTTTTTGTTCTTGCAGGCGTTTTGTTTTGTTTTGTTTATGACTTTCCTGAACTGTTCTGTAAAGTCTGCATTCTTTATCAGGCATGGCCACTGGAATCTCTGTTAGCTTAGTCTTCAGCTAATAATTAGATAGGATCTCCTTAAGCACCTGAAACAGTATCTCCCATCATTTGCTCTCAGGGGCTCACATGTACTGGGGCACATCTTCAAGACTCAAGCAGTTGACAGCTGTGCCTAAGCCTTTATTTTCTGTGTGCAGAGCCTCAATATCAACCAGAGCTGAGAGGCTGGGCCTTTGCGGGTCTTTCCCGGGCATGCAAATCCTGCACATGCATGTGCCTTTCCACATCCCTAGAAGCAGCTTAAGGCTTTTCAAAGCCTCCTATGGGCATCTCACTCTTAAAGCTTTTGAGGTTTTTTGACCAGTCTCGTTTGCCTCAGCTGGCATCACCCATCTGGCAGCTAGGCATTGATACAATTACTACTGATTATTTCCAACAAACAACCTGCAGACAGGGTTTCTCTCGATGGGTCCTGGTAAATAAAGATAAGGCCCATGACTGGGATTTTTCTAGGGAGCTGGCAGATCAAATAGCGACAATTTTTTTGGCTAACTCCAGGCCTATTTAGGGGAATTCCAAACTATTCCAGTTGCCTTTCACAGTTGTTGTCTCAAGGCTGCTGCTTCTCAAGGCTACCAGAGAGCTGGGGAGAGGGGGATGGGGTGGGGATAAGTTAAAAATACTGCAAAGTTTATTGTTCTTACAGAGATTCAACCTCTTCTCTTGAATACATGGCCCTCAAATTGTTGCAGTTCTTTGGTTAATTTCCAGAGTTTGAAGAAGTTGATTTTGACAATTTCTAAATCTTTTTTTTTTTTTAAGATTTTATTTATTTGACAGAGAGAAACACAGCCAGAGAAGGAACACAAGCAGGGGGAGTGAGAGAGGGAGAAGCAGGCTTCCCACCAAGAGCAGGGAGCCCGATGTGGGACTCGATCCAGGGTCTCCGGGATCATGACCTGAGCCGAAGGCAGTTGCTTAACCAACTGAGCCACTCAGGCGTCCCGATTTTGACAATTTCTGCCAGTGTTATTGTTTTCCGGGAGGATCAGAATTTCCAAGATCCTTACTTCACCATCCTTGAAACACTTCTCCAGGATTTCTTTTGACAGAAATGGAATACGTAAGTTTTCTCTTAAATTAATGCAATCAGCACATACTGAATTCACTCAGAACGGCAGACATTCCACTTATGATTCACCATCCAAATGAGACAGTTGTCTGGTTTCTCAATTTCACAGAATATCAGCACTGGTTTCCAGAATACGGTGTCCACCTTCAGATTAGAACACCAAAGCTCAAGTTCCAATCTATCTGCTCTTCACCTGCACCTGAGCAACAAAGATCTAAGGGGTCGACCATCCGTTAATAACTGCAAACCAGCTTCTCACCCCTTCAGAACCACAGCCACTTGTTATGACAAATATCTTTAAACGCCCTTTACATTATGCTAAAAAATGTAGAGACAGGCCACAGAATTTACCTTAGGCATGTTCTGAATCACCATGTCTAACACTAATTTAGGAGAAATGAAAGGAAGCAACTTACGGTGACATGTAATTCAATATGAAAATAAATGGTCACAGCTGCTGGAAACACAGTAAGAAAGTGGTCAGATGCTTGCATATATGTAGATGTAATTACCACCAGTGGGGCCACTAAAGATGCAGACCAATGCAGCTGCAGGGATTTTTTGAGTTGCAACTCAAATACTATGAGCAATGTTGCCACTGGTGACAGGAGTTTCCAAAACTGTGAAAAACTCTTGGCAAAGTACTGAGCAAAGAGTACAATCTTCCCTCACTGGACAGTTGCATTTCTGGATGAGTATCACAAAACTGCAACAAAAAATGTAAATTGTAGTTTATATATATGTTTATATATATGTACAATGGACTTAAAGAGTCTAGGCTCAGAAATTATTGTCAGTGTTCAACAGCTAGACACCATGGGGAACAGAGCTGTGGTCCCACCAAGTTGGGTTTATTAGCACTCTTTGCATAAGGGAGATCCTTGGGGTCACCATGGGATGCCTCAGTATTGGGTGTTAGGAAGGATTTATTCCAGGATTTGGGCTTGTGTCAGTTCCTTTCAAGAAGGGTTCCACGAATCTTAAGTTCACTCTGGACTGGGTGCTCTCAGAAAACAAAGCATGCTAATCTGGGATGTGGCAGAAACAGGGGCCTGAAGCTAGTTGGCAATGCAGCAGCAGTCGGTCATGTAAGCCAGGAGGGGAGGGTGTTTGGTCATTTTTTGTGGTTTGCACAGTATTCTTGTTTCTATACTCCCAACATAATTACAGTGTCCTTATTTCTGCCGTGCTCCATCATGGTCACAACATTGTCAGATGTTAGTGTTGAGCAAAATTATGTATGTTCAACCAGACGCCATAGGCTTAGCAGTTTGGGTCGGGTCGGCTTCCAGCTGACAGCTGTTTGGGGGTGCTTTTTCTTTCTAATTATAAACAAAATGTTCATGTAATTGTTCAGTGGGAGATACAGACGTTATTCGAGATGCAGGACAACTGTTGGCCGTAGAGGACCATTCGATGTTCTACAAGCGCCTGGCGTCCCAGGGCTCCACACGTTCAAATACCACCCAGCGGAGCAACCACTGGGTTCATCAACCCCTCCCTCCCCAAACTGCAAACACACTTCGGGGGTGACACCATCCCCCCTGAGGACCACTGCTCTGAATACCCTAAATCCAACCCCCACATGACACTGAAGTCAGGATATATATTAAGAGTACATCAGGGGCGCCTGGGTGGCTCAGAGGGTTAAGCCTCTGCCTTCAGCTCAGGTCATGATCTCAGGGTCCTGGGATCAAGTCCCCCATCCGTGTCTCCGCTCAGCGGGGTGCCTGCTCCCCCCTCTTTCTCTGCCTGCCTCTCTGCCTATTTGTAATAACTCTGTCAAATAAATAAAATCTTTAAAAAAGAGCTCTTTTAAAATAAATAAATAAAAATAAAAAGAGTACATCAGACTATACCCCTCCCAGAACTATCTTACCAAATTGTATCAAATGGCTTACATCAAAAATTGGCTACAAAGCTGTCTAGATCAAAGGCTATTTATCATAGAAATAGCACTAAAAGCATTAGCTGCCAGCAGCCAGGGTCCTCCACATAAAGCCTTCCATGAGGGGCACCTGGGTGGCTCAGTTGGTTAAGCAACTGCCTTCGGCTCAGGTCATGATCCCGGAGATCCTGGATGGAGTCCCACATCAGGCTCCCGGCTTGGCAGGAAGCCTGCTTCTCCCTCTCTCACTCCCCCTGCTTGTGTTCCCTCTCTCACTGTGTTTCTCTGTCAAATAAATAAAATCTTTAAAAAAAAAAAAAAAAAGCCTTCCATGAGAAATAATGAAGTCTGCACCCCAAGCTGCCTCCCTAATGTCCCTTTCTTTTTCTCCTACTAACAAAATCTCACTTTTAAAACAGTGATGTGCCTTCTGAAGTTCATGCTTTTCCAGACTTCCTGACACCTGAGTGACACCATTTTGGCTGACAAGCCGTAAGTGGCAGCAGGTCTCCTAGAACTTCTGAGAAAGCTTTTGCTTTTCCGATAAAAAGGGACAGATGCAACTGGAGCCTATAATCTTCTTCCTCCAAAAGGGATGAGTCATCTTCAGCTGTGACAGTCATCTTGTGACCCTGGGGCAATGAGTACGGGGACAAAAAACCAGCTCTCTAAAGAACTGTTCAGTAGCCACAGCAACAAAAGCCAACTGCCCGCTTCCAGACTTCCTTTGTCGAAAAACACACAGACCCTTTTTTTGTCTAAGCCACTATTATTTGTAGGACTTTCCGTTATTTGTGGCTGAACAAATTAAGAGAGGAAATCAACACAACAGATATATCATGGAATCAAAAAAAAAATTTATATTAAGCCTTTAATATGGACAAAAATGGTGCTCAAACTACGTGTGGGGGAGGTGTTTGAATTAAATCTTCATTTTTCCATAGCAGGAAGTCAAGGGCTAATGTATCAAGTTGAAAAGCCAAGAAACACTGTAAGCACTGTAAGAATATTATTTACAGGTATGGAAGTAAATACCCCAAAATATAAAAACAGAGGCAGCTGAAGCCATTTTCTTCTGGGAGCAGAACCGAGAATGAGAAAAGACTGCTACTTTTCTTTGTAGCCTCTGTAATACTTGATTTTCTGACTCAACTGCTTTTTTTTTTTTTAATTAATTGTAGTCAAAAGTTCTATGAAATTATTTGTTGCTTGGCAATAAATTATAACTTCTTCAGGAAATCATATGCCTCCTCCTTTCTTATGTAGAATAATATGAAGATTTTAAGGATTGCCTCCTGCTTCTCATTAGATATTACTTTGATTTTATTTTAATTGAAAAGTAAATTTAGCACAGTTTTAGAATGTGCTTTCAAAACCAGCAATAGACTGAGTTTGAAAATCACTGCACTACAGTAAAAATTGGCCCAGCTGACTTTCTTTTTTTTTTTTTTAAGATTTTATTTATTTATTTGACAGAGAGAGAGATCACAAGTAGGCAGAGAGGCAGGCAGAGAAAGAGAAAGAGAGAAAGCAGGCTCCCCACTGAGCAGAGAGCCTGATGTGGGACTTGATCCCAGGACCCTGAGATCATGACCTGAGCCGAAGGCAGAGGCTTAACTCTCTGGGCCACCCAGGCACCCCTAAGCACAGCTGACTTTCACCTGCAAATATACTGTTTGGCTTCACGTGTTTTTTGTTTTGTTTTTGAGAGAGAAAGAGAAAACACACTAGTAGGTGGGAGGAGAGAGAAGGAGCAGAGGGAGATGGGGAGAGATAATCTTAAGCAGGTTCCACACTCAGCACTGGGCCCAACTCAGGGCTAGATCTCAGGACCCTGAGATCATAACCTGAGCCAAAATCAAGAGTCAGACAAAATTGACTGAGCCACCTGGGTGTCCCTTAAAATTCAATTTATGGGGCACCTGGGTGGGTCAGTCAGTTAAACATCCAAGTCTTGATTTCGGTTCATATCATGGTCTTGGGGTCCTAGGATCGAGGCCCACATCTGGCTCTAAATTTTGATGAGCTCTAAAGAGTTATACAAATTTAAAAGGTTCATAGTACTTATGCCATGGTGGAATATGCTATCACCCCCTACACACACACAGAGAGACACACACACCTATTTATTTCAGAAGTGTGGTCCAAAAATACACACTCTGGGAACTATAAAATGCAATGTTGCTCTCATTTCAATGGCCAGTTCACCTATACCAAAGGCAGACCCAGAGAAGAGAAAGGAGAAAATAATGCTCACTACCCTCGGCCTCTCTCAAGTAACTTTTCAATCTTGATGAAACATTAAAGGAGATGTGGCAGACTGTACTTTCCAAAGAAGGCTCACAGTCTCTCCCAGCCCATACAACCTTGTTTATAATGTACTCCTGATGGTCCTCTCATCAAGCTTGGGTCCTCATGTACCCTTCCCTTGAACTCAGAGGGACCCTGGCAACCAAGTCAGCCACAAGAGCAGAGGTGATGTCAGGAGGATTCTCAGACTAGTCATAAAAACACCATGTGCTTCTCTTACTCTCTAGGGACGCTCACTCTGAGAATCCAGCCACCAGGTTGTAAAGAACCCCAAATAAGCCTACACAGAGACTACACGAAGACGGCACAAATGTAAGGGTTTCTAGGGGCACCTGGGTGGCTCAGTCAGTTAAGCATCTACCTTTGGCTCAGGTCATGATCTCAGAGTCCTGGGATCAAGCCCTGGATTGGGCTCTCTGTTCAGCAGGGAGTCTGCTTCTCCCTCTCCCTCTGCCTGCCGCTCTGCCTACTTGTGATCCCTCTCTCTGTCAAATAAATAAATAAAATCTTTTTAAAAAGAAAAATGTAGGAGTTCCAACAACAACCTCTGAAAGCCACATCAACCTCCAGGCCCGTGGCTAAAGACACCCCCAGAGTTTCCTGCCCCTAGCCAATGTGTAAAGACGGGCCTACAGCTGAACCCCAGATACTGTACAGCACAGAAAAGCTGTCCCCAAGGCCATTTCCAATTCCTGTCCCACAGCATGTGTAAGGGTAACAAGATGACTGTTATACCATCACCAAATTTTCATGCAGCAACAGCATCTGGAAATGCTTAACTCACCAGCACCAACAACAGAAGCTTAATTACCACACAGAGAAAAGGACAAATACATGTTTACTGAATTATTACATCCCTAAATGCTGTACTTATAGAAACAATTACCTGGGGATACTAAAAATATACTGTACTGATAAGAATTCCATTAGGCTATAGCACCAGAAAAGCCAAAACAGTAACACTTGAGCAAGAGAGAAATTTGTTTCTCACCTAAAAATTCAGACAGGAAGCTCAGGGCTGCTATCCCTGTCAGGGAGAACTCAGACAATCCCTACCTTATTTCTGTTATTCATAAAAAGAGGCTTCTATCCCACAGTCCAAGATGGCTGCTCAAGTTTCATTTATCATGTCTACATTTCAGCTAGCAGAAAGGACAGGAAGGGGTAAGGCCCCTCTTCATTACATTTTTTAAATATTTTGTTTATTTATTTAAGAGAGGGAGAAAGAGAGAGTGGGGAGGGTCACAGGGAGAGAGAGAAACTCAAGCAGACTCCCCACTCAGTGCAGAGCCCCAGGCAGGGCTCCATCTCAGGACCCTGAGATCGTGACCCGAGCCGAAATCAAGAGTCAGGCGCTTAACCGACAGAGCTACCCAGGTGCCCCAGGCCCCTCCTTCTAAGAATACTTCCTGCAAGTGCATCCACTGGCCAAAATGCAGTCACATGGCCACACCAAGATGCCGGAAAATCTGAGGAAAGCTATCTGTTGCCATGTCATTGCTACTAAGCGGGAAACTTAGAGAAGGGAAAAATGGACTTTGGGAAATAAGTGGCAGATTCTGCTCATGCATATTCCAAAATTCAATTCCTATCTGGTTTAGGATTATAGGTTCAAATAATGACACAGCTATCTCCAAAAATATAGCAATGTGGGCCCCTGTCAGACTTGTAGCTCTAAAGATTTAGTATAGAGCTTTCCCATTCAACACACGTCTGTATGCAGTACCTACCTTCCACACCAGACAAGTATAAGCAAAATGGCAGATAAATACTTGATAAATTAATGATTCCTAAGAAAGAAAAAGACATTTAGAGACAAATATTTCCTCTAAAAACCACAGTATAAAAAAAAATAAAAAAATAAAAATAAAAACCATAGTATATCCTGGTGGGTCTTTCTGTAATCTGTGTTTCCTTGGACAAGGCACTCAATAAACCTAAAATCCTGTTGCATCAGCTATAAAGAGGTATCCCACGTAACTGGTTTGTTGTAAGGATGAAAGGAGTTTACACATGTTGAAGTGCTTTGTAAATAGCAGAGCTTTATACAAATATAAAGTTATGCACCTTCTAAGTTATCACTCCAATAAAGACACTCATTCAATTAAACATCTTTGTAAAATTTTTAACAATGTATAAATACATCCCACAAAAGAATCTGTTGGTTAAAAGATACCAACAAAGTTTACAGAACCTACAACAGAATTTATAGACTCCTACAGTTGCTTGTAGATTGTTACATATATTGCTTTAAGAAATACCATTAGTACAAAGGCATGATTTGTAATATCCCCATTATTGCAAGAAAAAAAATAGATTTGTACAATAAAATGACTTTTAGGCATTTATTATGCCAAGTATTTAAATGATTATTCTCACTATGACATAAGAATAATACTCTTTTAGTGAAAAAAGATAGATTTCATTAGATCAAGGCCCACTAAAGAGCTTTCACGAAGTTCTAAAGTAAAATCTGGCTATCCCTTCCAAAAAATAAATAGAACAGCAGCAATCTCTAAGGAATCCCCTAAGGAAAAACTGTGAAAATTCCATTTACATTAATTGGGCCTTAAGTACATGAGTTATTATAAATAAAAATAAAATTTACAAACTACTTAACCAGCAGCCCAAATCTGGTTGTTACCTGCCTGTGAGTGCCTAAGATAAGAAGTTCTATCATGAAGTGTATATTAAGTTGTAAAATTAGCAATTACCTCTAACTTATACATAAGCCAATGTGCTCACTCTCACCATGGAAGCAAAACTTTCTTCTGACGATAAGCTACAGAAATAATATGTACACACCTAGAGTTCTGAGACAGATCAAAAACATCTTCCCCTACATTCTACGGGTCCAAATGCAAAGGTCTCCATTACGTATGTACATGAACACACTTTCAGTAATTTGGGACATATGGGCATTACAGGACTGTGCATACACATATGTAAACAATGAACCGCTTTTGACTATTCCTGGCCATGCCAAGCCCCAAAATGCTAGAAAGAGAAGAAAAACTTGGTATGAAAACTCCCTTTCCATTTTTTAAAGTAAATTTTAAACTGGAAAAAAAAAACCTAACACTCCTCTTTGCAACATGTACTGAATTCCAAAAGCCTCAGAGTCAAGAATCTCTTGACTGGGGAACAGTGAGTGTAACAGGACACACAAGCTTGCTCTCACTCTCTTCAGGAAGTCTGCTCCTCTCCCGTGTTCTGCAAAAAAAAAAAAAAAAAAGAACACCTTCATAGTGAAAACTATTCTACTTGACATGCCAGGCTTCAAAGCACTACAAAAACATTCCATGTCCGTAAGCAGGGCCAGCTACCACATTACCTTACAGTGCACAGCCCAATTAAATTAAAAATGACAGACATGCAGAGAAGTCTATGGAAGGATCCGCCGAGATGTCCAGCAAGTTGGTCTCATGTTAGCAGAATACCACCAGGTGCCACGTAACTCTCCTGACACTACCCGTGTTATGTTAGGGTCAAGGCTCAATCTCCCTGTATTCAATGTTCCTCCCTGCTTCAGAAATACTAAAAATCCAAAGGGGAAAAACTATTCAATACACACTTCACAATTACCACCATACAGTGGAGCCCTGCAAAGTTGTATCTGGGACTGTGCAAAAATCCCTCAGCAGGAGAATTGTGTCCCTACAAGATTATTCATTTTCTGGACTTTTCATCATTTATAAAAGAGAAACTATGCAGTAGAACAGAATGAAAAATGAATTTCAAGAAAGAAGAGGTGGGTTAGGCCTTAGCTAAGTACCACGTATTAGCTGTATATCATTAAGAAGTCACTCAGGGAGGGCTCTGGCCATCTAAATGTAGTCCCGGGACCACGAGCATCATAGTCCCTGGACCACAACCCACCTGGGAACTTGAGAGACATGAAATTGCGAGACCCTGCCAGGTCAACTCTGGGAGTAGGACTCAGCAATCTTTGTTTTCGCCCTGCAGGGGATTCTTAGGCAAGTTCAAGTTTGAAAAACCACTGCCCTGTATAACATCACCTGCCCAATCTACTGTACTTCACAAATATGAGGTATCATAGAAAGTACCCAGCCAATTTTCCCAAGTGATTTAACCCATGAATAGTACTTAATCCACTGAAACCCCTGATTTAAATCTTCATATTGTGCAACTATGGTAAAACCTTTATGTTCTAAAAAACAAGCAAACAAATCTGAATACTCTAAAACAGCCTTATGTCTCTACTTGTTCTGACCATAAATCCTAAAATCATAATATACATTTTCCAAAACTTCATTTAGAGCCACCAGAATTAATGGAAAGCTACTAAACTTCAGGTAATTTTTTTAAAAATAAGTTGTTATCAATGATAGTTTATCCACAGTTTTAAAATAATTTCAGGGCAGGGCGCCGGGGTTGCTCAGTTGGACTCCTAATTTCAGCTCAAGTCATGATTTCAGAGTCATGAGATCGAGCCCCCCATCAGGCTCCAGGCTAAGCATGGAGCCTGCTTAAGATTCTCTCTCTCCTCTCCCTCTGCCCCTTCCCTTCTTTTGTTCTTTAAAAAAATAATAAAAATAATTTTTCCAAGGAAACAATAAATAAATAAAACAATTTCAGGGCAATTACAATACATTTCTAGAATGTCCTAAAAGTCAAGAGTAATTAATATAACTTTATCATCATGTCACACTTAATTTTTTTTTACATATTTCCTAAAAATCAAACTCTGTAAGACTCAGTCACTGACCAACATCAAAATGACTCTCACATTCAGAAAATACTTACTTGTTTTAAGAACTGCTTTCCGAGATAAGATGTAGCCATGCTGGTTAAATTCTTCCTGCTGCCCACTTTGCACCGGATGTAACCATACAGGTTGGCACCTTGCAGCACCACACCCATGATAACCACCGCCTGGGAAAGAAAAAAATAATCAGTGGCTACCGGCCTAAAACAGAATGACCTTCCTCTGTGCAAGCACAACAGCAACAAAACAAAGTCATGACTGTCATGGCAAAGTGAAGGAAAAGGAACTCGTGGGTGGAGCTTGTGCCAATGAGACTCCTTGACAGAACAGACCCATCCAGTACCTGCTGAGCACAAGGCACTGACTTCCCCCCAACATGTAGTTATTACACATCCCCCAGCCCCTGGGGATGCAATGGAGGGACCACTCTCTCTAGTATTTTCCATGGGTCTGCAAATGAAGGTATAAAATGGAGTAAATAAATGAGATTCAGAAGAGGCTCAAACGTTCATTATTTCTTTAAGAACTGTGAAAGAATGGTTAAGAGATGAAGCTCAATAAACTGAGAACACACAGAGGGGAATCTCTGCTCTATGCTAGTGTGTGTGTGTGTGTGTGTGTGTGTGTGTGTGTATGTGTGTGTGAGAGAGAGAGAGAGAGAGACACACATGACCAGCTAGAGAGAGAGAGAGAGAGAGAGAGACACGACCAGCTAGAGAGAGAGACAGAGACATGACCAGCTAGAGAGAGACAGAGAGAGAGACAGAGACACGACCAGCTTCCGTGAAAACAAAGCAGAACCAGAAGGCAGCAATCAACAGGTGTTTGCCTCCTGTGAAGAGCAGGGTGCAGGGGGGAGCACTAGGAGGAAATGCACTTTGGCAGAGTGGCTTCTTCCTTGTGGCCACATCTGGGAACCTACAGGTGACTCCACTAAGATCATTAAAGATGGTGAATAAGAAACTGAAGCCTACTCTTTAAAGATTACAGAAGAAAAGTTAATTGGGACAATGTAAGGAGGCCCCACGGTTACTCTACAACAGAGGCTGGCAAAGTTCTTCTGTTAGAGGCTTTCCGGGCCATGTGATCTCTGTTGCAAACACTCAACTCTGCCACTCTAGCCCAAAACCAGCCACACACAATACATAAACAAATAGGCAAGGCTGGGTTCCAATAAAAAGCTACAAAAACAGGATAGATTTGGCCCACAGGCCATAGTCTGCCAAGGCCTGCTCTAGAATAAACTCATGAACCCATGTGCTGTTAAAAGGGTTAAACTTAACATAGTTTCTATGTTAAAAAGCAACAGCTAAACAGAGTCTCTCTCCCCAATCCAGACTTACTGTCCCTAACCCTTAGCAAGCTGTACAGCTGATTTTAAGGAAGTTAAAGGGTTTAAATGTTTAATTAAGGAACAGATACAAATTCCTAGTAAAAATGCAATTGCACTTGCAATTTGAAACTTGTTTCACAGAAATAAACACATTAGAGTTACTCAAGGTTGTTAGTTACCTAAATAAACACAAAACTGTATTTTTATTTAAATAAATCTCTTTCAACTTCTCATGCTTCTCGAAATGGGACACTCCTAACATGCCAGGAACACTTGAACTCACAGACTGAGCATGGGTCCTACAACAGATTTTAAAATCTACTTGTAAGTTAAAACAAGCAGACATCTGGTTTAAGATGATGTAGTGAAGCCAGATGTCAAGATCTCTCCATCCCTAATATAAAATAGATTTTTAAAATATACATGTTAAAATGGGATTTTAAAAAATAGGTTTAAAATAAGCTGGTACTAATAAACATTTAAAAAGGGGGAAGGGGGCTGGTGGTCAGAGAAAGAGCCAGCTTGGTTTTGCTTTACATGACTCTTAACTCTCCAAAGACCCTCTAATGGAAATTTCATTGATGATCACCACCCTTCCCTGCAATATGTTGGAGGCAGATGTCCAAATGATTACAGACACAATAAACCTCCAAAATCCCAAAAGGAACACAAAGAAAAAATACACAAAGAAAAAATACACAAAGGAAAAAAGGCCTATACAGAAAAACAGAGATAAGAAAATATTGAAAATATGGGAAAAAACATAATTAAAGCCAAATACACCTGGTATCAGTAAGTGTTAAGTGAGATAAACTCAACTATGAAATGAACAAGAATCACATTTTGGGTCAAGATGATATTTTCCAAAGACGGTAGCAATAACATCTGTTCTGCCTGCTTTTCTTGAACCTTCTCATTCCCCCCATCAAGCTACATAGCTTAATTCCCATTCCCTTGAATGTGGACGGGTGGCTTCTGGGCCTAGATTGTTGCCATGGGCTGAGTTGTGTCTCCCCAAAATTCTAATGTTGAAATCCTAACCCCAGCAGATCAGAATGTCACTGTATTTGGAGACAGCATTTTTAAAGGGGTAATTAAGGTAAAACAGGGGTCACTAGGGTAGACCCTAACCCAGTATGACTGGTGTCCTTGTAAAGAGATTAGGACACAGATTTGCAAAGAGGAAAGAGCATGTGAAGACACAAGGGGCAGATGGATGGCCATCCACAAGCCAAGGACAGAAACCTCAGAAAGAAGAGATCAAACCTGCCAACGTCTTGACCTGGGGCTTCTTGCCTCCAAAACTGTGAGAAAATAAAGTTCTGGTGTTTAAGGCCCCAGGAGGCAGTATTTTGTCACGGCAGCTGGAGAAAATTCACACAGCTTTTACAGGCAATTCAGTTTCTGAGCTCAGACACTCCCAAACAGAGCTGTGACCCTCCACAGAAGCATCTAACTACCTTCAGGCCCGCCATGTGGTGAGACAACACTGAGAGGCCATGGGACTTCACAAAGAGACGATGCCTCCAGTCCCTCCAGTCACTGCCTGACTGCAACCACAACCTTCCAGACAAGCCCCCCCAGCCCCAGATCCTGAACCAGAGAAACAGTGAGAGATAATTTAAAATATTATTTTTATCATTTTATTATATAATTTATTTTATTATTTTATTATTTGTAGCTTGATGGGGGAAATAAAAATTTATTTTTAACGGGGCGCCTGGGTGGCTCAGTTAGTTAAGCGACTGCCTTCGGCTCAGATCATGATCCCGGAGACCTGGGATCGAGTCCCACATCGGGCTCCCTGCTCGGCAGGAAGCCAGCTTCTCCCTCTCTCACTCCCCCAACTTATGTTCCCTCTCTGGCTATGTTTCTCTCTGTCAAATAAATAAAATCTTTAAAAATTATTTTTAAGCCACTATGTTCTGGGAAGATTTACAATATACACAACAGACAGCCAGAACAAGTTATCAACTAGTATTGTCAGAGAAGACCCCTCTGTTAGTTCCAAACTAAGCTAAACATGTTTGTTTGGAGTTTACTGAACATCCAACAAGATAATACTGTGATAAATATATAGTCACTTCTGTACAAGGTGGGTTAAGTCAAAATTCTGCTAGGCACTAGGGCAATTGGTGAAACCGGGTGTTTAAGAGGATTCTGCTCTCCAGCTCTCAAGAGAAAAGCAGAGTTGCAGAACAGAACATGGGAAACGAGTAATGGAACTGCCTATTCAAGACCAGTGCCTAATGTTAAACACAGACGGTTGCTTGCGGGGATTATCCATCAGACATCCTAATGAATCAGTCAGGACATCCTCACTGATACTCACCAACCACTTCATTCTGAAGGAGAAGAGCGCGCTAAAGGCAAATATCACCCATAGCACTGGGCAGGCAATAAGTCCTAACCAAAAGATTCTTGATTCAGCCTCGGAAACAGTTTTACTCCCTTGACTGGATGCCTAAGAAAGAACATGAACTTAATAACCAGTATTGTAGTATTTATCAGTAAAATGTTTCACATTTTTCATGAAAATACCTATATCTAAAATTTTGAATAAATTAATAAAGATGACCCAAGTCCCAAGTTAGAATCACCTCCCCCAAAGAACAGTTACTATATCTACCACTATTTAATTTTAGGAACTGGCTTAAATATATGCTTTGACTCAAGAATTTTGTATTTTCAGGGCAGAACAGTCTATCATGACCCAAGATATGGGTAAAGGTTCTTTCTGACAGGCTTCTATTCAATTCTTCCTGCTCTTATACTGTTTTATTAAAGAAGCTTTGAATCACACTATATGAGCTAAGGATCAAGGAAATCAAGGCTACAGTCATCCTGGAGACTAAAAGGTCAAGTCAGGGCCCAGAGAAAGAAATGGAATCGGGGGACTTTGGAAAATGCCAAAATTCTTAACAATACCCAGAAATTTCAAAGGGTGGAGTTGCTTCCATATAGATTTTATAATATAAAGGAATATGGGCTTATCACTAAGCACAATACTGCTTTCTCAGAGGTAGAACTTGTCAAGGCCCTTCCAAACCAGAAGGCAAACAACTTAATTAGTGTTCTCCAAGAATTCTGTCCTCTGTCTCCCATGCTGATTCCAGAGGGGAACTGAATGTTCACTACAGATACACAGGCTAAGGCAAACAGATAGGTTCCCGGAGGATTCCCGAAGGCAAAGGTTTAAAGAACACTG
Organism: Spilogale gracilis; assembly: GCA_004023965.1. NCBI lineage: Eukaryota > Metazoa > Chordata > Mammalia > Carnivora > Mephitidae > Spilogale > Spilogale gracilis. Next base: position 17,964 of record PITA01012838.1, read on the forward strand.
TTCTGGTTGATTCAGATTGTCTCTACTTATAATCCCTTTTTTTCTTTTTCTTTTCCTGCCCACACAAGGAAGTGGACCATGTATGGGAGCGAGGACAGAAGGAGCTGTTGGAAGCAGTTGTCTGCTGACAGGGACGGATCTCTAGAGAGATCAGGCACAGCAACACAAAGCTGAGGGTCCTCAGAGGTCCCTTATCAGCAGCCCCTGATAAGCAGCTTAGCACACAGAACAAACTCGAACCTGAAATCCTTTCTCAGAGGCTGTATGCACCTTACTTCCAGTCTCAACTAGACAGAAAAATGCTGTTTTAGAAGGTCATCTGATTTAGTGCCAACACATCAAGTGATCTGGGATAGTACTTTTAATACCAAATACTCCACCCGTAAATATTCAAATGTAATCTGCACATAATTTATTTAATGACATTGGGAGGGCAGCTTACCTTCCTGGACTCAAACACCCAATGGCTTTTTCCATCTTCATCTATATGATTCCACCAACGCAGACCAACCATGAGTCTACCTGTGACATTCTGGTGAAGATTAATATAAACATGCATTTTTAAGCATTGTTTAAAGACCTACCATATGGTCATATCTTAGTGTAACATATCGCAAAGCAAAAAAATCTTCAGCTTTATTACCTGTAATAGCCGGTTAATAAAGACAACCACACACCAGGCCTGGACAAGTTTAAAATAAAGATTAAAAAAAAATAATAAAGATAATGCAAGAGCACAACCAGCAGGGGTGGACCTGACAGGGTAAGGGTATCAATAAATACCACCCTTCTCCTTCTTCTCATAAACTCTTGCTCTTTCTTCCAATTCCCTAATGTGCTCCTTTTTTTTTTTTTTAAGATTTTATTTGGAGAAAGCAAGAAAAAGAGAGCATGAGCAGGGCGGCAGGGCAGAGGGAGAAGCAGAGTCCCCAGTGAGCAGGGAGCCCAATATGGGACTCGAGCCCAGGACCCTGGGATCGTGACCTGAGCTGAAGACAGATGCTTCACCGACTGACCCACCTGGGCAACCCCCCTAATGTGTTCCTAAGCTCTGTGCTCTTTAGCTACTGAGACCTACTTGTTCTTATGTATCTTAACTGTAGCTACATATATTTTATAACTGTGTATCCCTAAAAATGGTTGCTCTGGGTGCCTGGGTAGCTCAGTGGGTTAAGTGTCTGCCTTTGGCTTGGGTCACGATCCCAGGGTCCTGGGATCGAGCCCATATCAGGCTCCCTGCTCAGAGGGGTGCCTGCTTCTCCCTATGCCTCTGCTGCTCCCCTGCTTGTACACTCTCTCTCTCTGTAAAATAAATAAATAAAATCTTTTTTAAAAAAGCAAAAATAAAAATGGTTGCTCTGGACTGAACAGTTATACACCCCAAAATTCATACTTGAAAGTATAACCGCCCTCCCCCGACATCACATGGTGGCATTAGGTCAGGCCTCTGTGCAGTGATCAAGATTAGATCAGGTCCATAGCACGGAGTCTTCCTGAATGGGATGGTATCATTCTAAGAGTCAAGAGAGCTTACTTCCTCTCTCTGCTCTGCCATGTGAGGATAAAATGAAAAACTGGCAGTCTGGAACCCAGAGGAAGGCCCTCACCAGAAGATGACCATACTGGCACCCTGACCTGGGACTTCTGGCCTCTAGAACTTTTTTTTCTTCTAAGATTTTTATTTATCTATTTGACAGAGAGAGATCACAAATAGGCAAAGAGGCAGGCAGAGAAAGAGGGGGAAGCAGGCTCCCCGCCGAGCAGAGAGCCTGATATGGGACTTGATCCCAGGACCCTGAGATCATGACCTGAGCTGAAGGCAGAGGCTTAACCCTTGAGCTACCCAGGGGCCCCAATCTCTCTAGAACTTGAAAAAATAAGTTTCTGGGGTGCCTGGATGGCTCAATCGGTTAAGCATCTGCCTTCAGCTCAGGTCATGGTCCTCCTGCTCAGTGGTAGGTCTGTTTCTCCCTCACCTTCTATGCTGTCTCTCTCTCAAAGAAAGAATAAACCACCCAGGCTATGCGACTGTTAAGAGCACAGCAGCCCAAACTGACTAAGACAATGGTCACAGGCACTAGTCCTTGTTTAGTACCTGGCAAAGGTACCCAGCCCTTTCCTCTTATTAACGTAACTGATAGCCCTCTCAAGGTTTATCTACTCAACCAGTACTTATTGAGCACCTACTCTGTGCTGTTAATAAAATGGTGACTAACAGAAACCATCCATGCCCTCACAGAGCTTTAAGTGTTACAGGGAAGAGAAGCAGTCAAACAATACACACGCACTGCACAGGATACCTCAAGAGGCTAACCAGGAAATGTGATCCAGACTGCGAGTCAGAAAGACTCCCTGAGGAGTCAACTTGGGAAGGAAATTTAAAGGATAAGCAGGACTCAGGAAGGAATGCAGAAGAATTTCGGTTAGAGGTGTTTACTAACAGATCCCAGGATTCTATGAACTTGGGTTGGGTGAGAAAAAAAAAATCTCTATTTTCACTGACTTTGGGCTACAATTTAGTTTATCTCTAAATTATGAATGGAGACAATAAACCACAGTAGAATTAACAGCACCTGTGACTTGAACCAATAAAAACCACAGGTATTTTTCACATTGTATTACACTTCGTACAGGTATCACAAAACAGTGCTTATGCTCATCACAGCTTTGGAAGCAATAGATCTGCCTCTAGATCTTGTTATTTAATGCATTCATAAAGAAGCACATAGTACAAAATCAGAAATTTGCCTTTTTAATGTTTTCATTATATTTCAATATAGCTGACTTTCTTTGTAATTTCATGTATTTTCTTTCACGTATCTAAAAGCACTTGTAGCTTCATGAGACTGTGAAACCAGTCCACGGCACAAAAGAAGTTGGGAATCCCGGGGTTAGGGTGATATAGGAGTGAGAACAATATTCTAAGAAGAATAGTAGGCACAGAGCCCTAGGGAAGAAAGTAACATCAATGGATTTATGGGACTTGGTGACTGACTGGATAAGGAATAGGAAGAAGGCAACTCCCCCATCTCTAGTGCTCAAGTTAAAACCAGTGATTTGAGACCCCATGAAAGGGAATTCAGATGGAAGAGCAGCATCTTGAGGCCAGAAGAAATAGTGGAATTTCCCACGGGCTGAATGTGAGGTGCCTTCAAGACAACTAGCTAAGTGAAACTGTAGAGCAGACAGATGGATGGCTCTGCAGCTGTGAGGACAAACCTGGACTGGAGATCCAGGTCCGAGGGCCACACGGCTCATGGACAAGCGACTAAAATCAGAAGCGCAGATGGTACTACTCAGGAAATACAGAAAGAAGAAAAAGAGGAGTCTTCAGACCAAAATTCATATTGTAGAAATGCATAGATCTCTGGCTGCCCTCCGGTTTCATCGCCAACTCTCTCCTCTTCCTTAGCCAGAGATCTATTTTATTGGCATTTTCAAATAACCCCTCTTAGAATATTTTCAAATTCCTTTCCCATTTTCCCATTCTTTACTTTTCTGCTTTGATCATTAGATTATTTTCCAAATTTCTCTCTGGCTTATTGTTTTTGTTTTTGAAACCTCTGGACCTCTGTCTAATAATAAAAGCCTTTAGTCTACTGTTTTCTTTCCAAGTTAAGCCTTGGACATATTCTAAAAGTTTCAATGTAAGTAATCATCATTGCTAACATATAAATAATCTGTATTTATAGTCTTTTCCCTGTTTAAGCCAAGACTTTTCAGCAGGTTGGCTTTTATTTGAAATTTGGATTTTGAAAACCATTTTTTTTTAGTTTTTAGTTTTGCTGCACTAGACTAGAAAATAGAGCTTTTCTGAGGAATTTATTTGGGTCTTCTCCACAGTGATACTTAATCAACTTTTGTAAATGTTCCACAGGAGAACCGGATGGTGGTCTCCATATATACGAAGTTCCACAGTATTGCTAACGTGTTGACCTGGTCATTTCACTCGGATCCTTTAGGCCTTATTTATTTTTGTTGCTTTGATCTGTTAGACTTACAATACAGTTTTTCCCACCTTCTCCTAGTGCTTCTAATAGTTTTTGCTTCTAATAGTTTTTCCTATACATGGTCTGAAGGAACGTCATTCCATGAGTTCGTGAGTGGTCCTCACTGTGATCCATAAGATGACCTTTTTTGTTCCCTTGAGTATTATCTTATTGTCTATTTTGTCTGATCATATTACAATGCCAGGTTTCTTTTTGTTTCTATTGGGCTGGTATTATCTTTGTTTCCTTTTCTTTTTCTAACGGTGCCATTTTAGTTCACTCTTTTGGTTGGGACTTTAGATTTTTTTTTTTTTTTAGATTTTATGTATCTTTTTTTTAAAGATTTTATTTATTTGACAGAGAGAAACACAGCCAGAGAGGGAACACAAGCAGGGGGAGTGAGAGAGAGAGAAGCAGGCTTCCCGCCGAGCAGGGAGCCCGATGTGGGACTTGATCCCGGGTGTCCGGGATCATGACCTGAGCCGAAGGCAGTCGCTTAACCAACAGAGCCACCCAGGCACCCAGATTTTATGTATTTATTTTTCAGAGAAAGAGCACAAGCAGGAGGAGTGGCAAGCAGAACAGGCAGAGGGAGAAGCTCTCTGCTCAGCTGAGAGCCTGATGCGGAACTCGATCCCAGGACCCTGAGATTGTGACCTAAGCCATAGGTAGACACTTAACCCGACTGAGCCACCCAGGCGTCCTAGGACTTTTGATTTTTAACCCAATCTTCAAATTGTTATCTTAAAAAGAGAGTTTAATCAAATTACATTTACTATTATAACTAATTTGCTCCTATTTCCATCACCTTGTACTATGCCTTGTTTTATTTAAGCTTCCTTCTCTTGCTATGTGAATCATGCTCTCATTGCTCCTATCCTCTTCAACACTGTGGAAGACACACAACTTATTTAAAATCTTACTAACAGTTACTATTAAAGTTCTAAAACCATTATTTAACCTCTTTCACATGATCAGAAAAGGAATAAAACAAAAGCCCCCTAGAGGCTATAACATTTAAAAATTTTTAAATAATTTTATCTTTTGCCTCTTATTTTTATTAGTAAGATAAAATAAAATAATAATGAAATTAAAAATAAATCTCCTTTTAGGGGCGCCTGGGTGGCTCAGTTGGTTAAGCGACTGTCTTTGGCTCAGGTCATGATCCCGGAGACCCAGGATTGAGTCCCACGTTGGGCTCCCTGCTTGGCGGGAAGCCTGCTTCTCCCTCTCTCACTCCCCTTGCTTGTGTTCCCACTCTGGCTGTGTTTCTCTCTGTCAAATAAATAAAATCTTAAAATAATAATAAATCTCCTTTTGCCAAGTGCACTGAGATTTATGATTATGATGTATCTCTGTTCTAACAAGGTTCTGAACTGGCTCTACCCCTTTTACCAAATCCATTTAATAATCTCCCTATTCTTGGCCTCTTCATTTTGCATCATATCTCAACACTTTGGATCTCCGTAAGTAATTCTGCCACAGATAAAAAAAAGTGACACTTTGTAAGGAAGGAAGGAAAAAAGGAAAGAAAGGTTTATCAGAAAATATCCTTCCGGGGAGCCTGGGTGGCTCAGTTGGTTGGGCAACTGCCTTCGGCTCAGGTCATGATCCTGGAGACCCGGTTCGAGCCCCACATCGGGCTCCCTGCTCAGCGGGAGGCCTGCTTCTCCCTCTCTCAGTCCCTCTGCTTATGTTCCCTCTCTGGCTAGTGTTTCTCTCTGTCAAATAAATAAATAAAATCTTAAAAAAAAATAAAAAAGAAAGAAAAAGAAAATATCCATTCATGGGCACCTGGGTGGCTCAGTCGTTAAGCATCTGTCTTTGGCTCAGGTCATGGTCCCAGGGTCCTCGGATCAAGCCCCACATGGGGCTCCCTGCTTGGCGGGAAGCCTGCTTCTCCCTCTCTCATGCCCCTGCTTATGTTCCCTCTCTAGCTGGAAAATATACTTTGGGGCCACATGTTTTAAAATCCTAAACCCAGAAAGATTTAATTATTTAATTATGAAAATTGGCCATGTTCTATTTGGCTAAACAAAAATTACACAAACAACAAAAAGAAACATTCCTCAAAACAAAATTGTGACCAGGATAGAGTAAACACTACAGAGCATAAAGCAACAGAAGAAACCCAAAGAAATACAAGCCAAAGACAGTACAAAAGAAAAGCCAAAATAAAAGAGATCTTTAAAATCCTCTTTCTCCACGTTTTGTGGCCTGTGGAAGTAGACCACCACCAAGCCAGCCACTTCTGGTGTCTGAAAGAATCAAAAGGTCTAAAAATGGCAGGGCTGGTGACTTTGAACAGATCTGTAACATCTCTTGGTCTCTGAATCAATACACATGTCTCTGAAATCTCACAATTAGCTTTTTTTGCTGTTATCTTTGACTTTTTCCCCCTCACCATTTTACTATGAAAATTTCCAAAAACACAGAGAAGTCCAATTTTACAGTGACCACCCACATACCTACCACTAATATCTACTACATTTAATATTTCATTAGTGTGGTGCCTGGGTGGCTCAGTCATTAAAGCATCTGCCTTCAGCTCAGGTCATGATCCCGGAGTTCCAGGATCAGGCCCCACGTTGGGCTCCCTGCTCAGCGGGAGGCCTGCTTCTCCCTCTCTCACTCCCCGTGCTTGTGTTCCCTCTCTGGCCGTGTTTCTCTCTGTCAAATAAATAAATAAAATCTTTAAAAGAAAAAAATATTTTACTAGTTACTTTAACACACGTCCACCTATCTAGGTACTTGTCTATCCATCCATCTCTCTACTTATCATTGCATTTGAGTTTAAAGCCATTTCTTACTCCCTCCTATCCCTTCCAACAGCGTTTCTTAACTTCAGCACTAGACATTTTGGGCCAGAATCATTCTTTGTTTGGGGAGGGGGAGACTGTCCTGTGCATCTTACGATGTTTAGCAGCATCCTGGTCTCTACCCGTGAGATGTCAATAAAACACCTCCAACAACCCCAGCTGTGATGACCAAAAATGTCTTCAGAAATGGACAAACACATCCTCTGGGGGATAAAATTGGTCCTGGTTGAGAAATGCTGCCCTAAAACACACAGGAGCCTTTGTGCAGGGTGGGTACTACTTAAGAATTTGTGCATGATCTATCCTGGGCTCTTTACCTAGAAATCATACACAGCACACCTACAAGTGCAATATGACTGAGAAACAGTATACGGGATCTGAAGCTGCTAGTCACATTCTGCCTGTTTAATTTTAAAGCTGACATAGGCTAACATAAGGCACAGACAAATCAGTGGTATAATAACCTATGTGTGATCTAATGGTATTAACACAAAATGAGGGCTGAGGTAGACAACAAAAAGATACATTAACACAAATCCAAATTGCTAAGGGTCATTTTTTTTCACAGTTCATGAACTCATTCAATCTTATCATATTAAACACTGTGTTAAAATAAAAACGATCAAACCTACCTTGACTGTCCAAAAGTCACATGACAACAACAAGATAATTGTCACCATACAGGCAATAAAGCTGTTGCTGAACAATTCACAGAGAAGATAGACTACAATTGCACTGACGCGAAAGAATAAATGGAAAAATGATGCCACTGGGTGTCTGAAAATCAAAACATAACAAAAGAAATGCAATTACATTTCACCACAGGTGCTGTAGACAGAGATGAATGTTTCAGCCATAACATCATCATGCAGAGTTTTGTCAAAAGAAAAGGGATGACTTGAGGAAGAAGCAAACCACCCACCTTTTTTGTGTTTGTTAAGTCCCCTTATTTGACTAGGCCCTGTCATCACAGAAATACACTACAGAAACAGGTCTTTAACACCTCACTGAATATAAACTTTCACAGAATATATAATGAGAAATTTGGCCAAACTTGGAGAATTGAGGAAACTATACTCCTGGGATTAAATCATATTTTTACATAAAAAACTAATTTGGGGGCACCTGGGTGGCTCAGTTGGTTAAGCCACTGCCTTCGGCTCAGGTCATGATCCTGGAGTCCCAGGATCAAGTCCACATCGGGCTCCCAGCTCCACCAGGAATCTGCTTCTCCCTCTGACCTTCTCCCCTCTCATGCTCTCTCTCACATAAATAAAATCTTTAAAAAAGAAAGAAAGAAAGAAAGAAAGAAAGAAAGAAAGAAAGAAAGAAAGAAAGAAAGACAGAAAAAAACAATTTGGGAGTGCCTGGCTGGCTCAGTCAGAAGAGCATGTGACTCCTGATCTCGGGTCATGAGTTCAAGCCCCATGTTGGGCACAGAAATTACTTAAAAATAAAAAACAAAAATAAAACAATTCCTAGGGGCAGCCGCCTGGATGGCTCAGTCGTTAAGCGTCTGCCTTCAGCTCAGGTCATGATCCCAGAATCATGGGATCAAGCCCCACATCAGGTTCCCGGCTCAGCAGGAAGCCTGCTTCTCTCTCTCACTCCCCCTGCTTGTGTTCCCTCTCTCGCTGTGTTTCTCTCTGTCAAATAAAGAAAATCTTTTAAATAAATAAAAAAAATAAAAGAATTCCTGGGCCCTCCGAAATCACTTCAGGCTTTAATGCAAAGTAATTATCAGATAGACTTGTTTTCGTTTTTCAACAGCTTTATTGAGGTATAATCCACATACCATACGCTCATCTAAAGTATATACACCAATGGTTTCTTGATATATACACAAAATAATGCAACTGTCACCACAATCATGTTTAGAATGTTTTCATTACCTCCAAAAGAAACTCTATACCCACTGGCGGTCTCTCCTCATCCACCCGAACCCCACTCTTCCCCACCCTCTCCAGCCATAGGCCACCATTAATGTACTGCTGTCTCTATAGATTTGCCTATTCTGGACATTTCACATAAATGAAATCATACAATATGTGGTCTTTTGTACCTAGCATCTTTCACTTAGCATGCTCTCAAAGTCAGGCAGAATTTGATTGCAGTAAGTGAATTTCTTTAGAGGAAACTAAATTTAGAATAGAAATATGTCTAGCTTGACGAGTTCATGCTATTTTATAAATAAAAGATGCGATTTTGAAATGTGCACAATAAATAAAATGAACAGGTCTACAGAAACTAAACACATGGTGCATTCTTGGAAAACAGCAGCTAGAAGTAAAAACACCAATGTTCACAAAATTGGATTCGCAGATTTGAAAACAGCATTGAGTACAATTCCATATGCTAGTTATTCTCAAAGAAAATCTGATATGTCCTGTCTCAGACCAAAGCTCAAACTAGCCATGTCCACTAACTCACAAGTACGTAACCACCACTCTGCCCTGAATCCCATCAGGGGGCGCCCACCTACACACAGAACAGCACAGGGCAATCACACACTCCTACAAGGCGCCCTCCTACCTGATCTTGGATTTTTTTGGTCTGTTAGTTGTCTCCTCTTCTGCATCAAACAGGGAAACATCCTCGGTGTCATCATTACTGTCCTAGCGGGAAAATTGAAAATCCATGAAGCAAGATGAAATTCAGTACTCACGTGCCTCCAACACAGAAGGCAGAGCACTAGTCCAAATGGAGAACAACAGTAAGAAACAGTCACGGACATCGGGGAATTGACAACTTAGGGACAGGACACCTCAGGATCACGTGGCAACCAGCCATCGGTCCCTCGCTGCTGAGCCCTATAAGAAACGCCTGGGGTGTCAAACTTCCCACGTGCACTCTCGGCTGCTCTCTCACCAGTCCCAGGGAAAGCAGAGACTATCGGGGGACACACTCGATGGTTTTGGCTCCTTCACGAAATCACCCGCCTGCACCCTTGTTTCCCTGACCCGCTTCCCACCATTTGCATTGTATCCAAGGTGAACGCAACTATTGGGCTTGGAATCTCTTCTTTTCCTGCCTCCTCAGGGGCTTCCTCCAACAATTTCTCTTTACTTATACTTTCTTGTAATTGCAGGTCTTTCTATTGGATCTTTCCAACCAGCAAATGAATTTTTCCAGAGGTCATTTGTTTGCTAAAAAAGACGTTTTAAAAACCCTGACCCTGATGTCCACAATAGCCATAATATGAGAAAAGCCCAGATGTCCATCAATTGATGAATGGATAAAGATGTGGTGTGTACACGTACGTACACACACACACACACACACACACACACACACACACAGGAATATTGCTCAACCATCAAAAAGAATGAAATCTTGCCATTTGCAACAGTGTGGCTTGAGCTACAAGGTATTAGGCTAAGTGAAATAAGTCAGAGGAACACAATTATCATATGATCTTGCTCATATGTGGAAGTTAGGAAACAAAACAGATAAACATAGGGAAAGGGAAGAAAAAATAAGTCGAAAACAGAGAGGGAGGTGCCTGGGTGGCTCAGTCAGTCAGGCACCTGCCTTTGGCACAGGTAATGATCCCAGGGTCCTGGAATCGAGTCCCACATGGTTCCCCCTCTGCCTGTGCCCCTCCATGCTGCACACGCACATGCACTCTCTCTGTGTCAAATAAATAAATAAAATCTTGAAACAAAAGACACAGAGAGGCAAACTATAAGAGGCTTTTAACTACAGGACGGGCATTTAGGAGGGCATGTGATGTGATGAGCACTGGTGTATGCAACTGATGAATTACTGAATTCTACCTCTGAAACTTATAATATAGTATATGTTAATTAAATTGAATTTAAATTAAAAAAAAAAAAAGACCCTAATCCTGAATCTCCCCTTCTATCTTTCACTCTCGTCCCATGGAATTCCTTCCTTTCACAGCCCTAGATTTGAAGGGTGGCTTGTACCTCAACTCACTGCTTCAGCCTCAACCACAAGGAACCTGCTTTTACACCTGGCCTAGGGCCAGCCACCCACCACTCACCTGCCCTAACCTCATCCCTACCCAACTCCAGCCCCCTCATTACCCACAGAGCCATCCTCCTAAAGGTCACACCATGTCATTCCCACTTGCAAAAGTTTTCAGTGGCCCTCCTACATGTATAGGATAAAACTTAACTCCTCTACATACAGTACAAGACATGTCAAGATCTTCTGATTCTCCCTCCCACTGGGCAGTGCCACAACACTACTACCATGTGTTCTCTGAAAACATTATGGCCTCCTATCCATCTGCCTTTCACATGTGTCCCCCCACCCCCAACAGAAGGCTCTTCCCTTCTCCATCCCCTACATCGCTCACCATCAGGCAACACCAGATCTTTTACATCTCAGCTAAAATACTGAAAGAGCTGAGACTCTCCCTGTAATCCCCAGGCCTCCTGTTTCCCATGTTCCCATAGCACCAGGACAAATGTCCACCTGCACAACTAACTATCTCAGGGTATCTGCAGGTCTCCAATGACTACCTCCATCTAGACTCCAAGCCACTGGAGGGCAGGAGTGTCACTGCACTGTAGTAAGTCCTACTGTCCAGCAGAGCTCCCAGCCAGGCAGTAAAATATTTATCAAAGGCATGAGAAAATGCACAAAGGAGGCAACTGCAGGCTGTGATCGGAGTTGGGAGAAATACAAGTGCAAATGGGAGCACAGGGAGGGAAGAGAATCGTTTCTACTTGAAGGTTCTGGAGGAGAGCATCTGTGCTGGGTTTGGACAGAGCAAGGAGGCCTCCTGCTCAGTCCAGTCCCTTGACTAGGTCGATTTTCAAAGGCAGAGAGGAGAAACACACGGTATATGCAGGGAATGGCCAAGGGGTCCAGGGATGCAGAGTGTGAGTTAAAGCTTTAAAAGGAAAATGGACTCAAAAATCTGAGACCAGTGTTTCTCAACTTTGGCTTACAGGCTAAAATTGCCTAGGGTGCTCTCAAAAGGAAAACAACAACAAATAAAACCCGCGCGCGCGCGCGCGCACACACACACACACACACACACACACACAAAGGCTGATGCCTGGGTCCCCACCCCAAGATTCAGATGTAATTGGTCTGAGGTGTGGTCTGTGTATTTGGATTTTTTTAAGGCTTCAGATGATAATAATCTGCAGTCAAGACTGAGATCACTGTATGATGCCTTGAACTAAAAAACTGAGACTTCTGCCCTTGATCCCAACAGTCTTATCTATACCCAGGAGCCAGGGTGACCTTTCACACTTAGATCATATTATCCTCCCACTGAAAACCTAGAGGACTTTGACCGGAAAAACTGACTCCCTATCAGGACCCGTTATGATCTGGCCCTGCCCACCTCCCGGACCTTATCTCAGGCTACTCACTCTGCCTTCAGGAACTGTGATGGACTGAAAAATGCTTCCTCTCCCTCCAGCCAAAGACAGCCTGGGTCTAATGCCTAGAATTTGTAAATATGTAAATTTACTTAGCAAAAAGATTTTTGGCAGATATGATCGATCTTGAAGGATCTTGAGAGGGGAAGAGCACCTTATTCAGGTGGAGCCAATGATGTCATTACAATGGCCTTTATACAGGAACACAGAATCAGAGGGTCAGAGTCAGAGAGGGCACTGAGACCATGAAAAGCAGAAGTCGGGGTGCCTGGGTGGCTCAGTCTTTGTTAAGTGTCTGCCATCGGCTTAGGTCATGATCCCGGAGTCCTGGGATCAAGCCCCACATTGGGCTTCCTGTTCGGCGGGAAGCCTGCTTCTGTTCCCTCTCTAGCTGTGTTTCTGTCAAATAAATAAATAAAATCTCTAAGAAAAAAAGAAAGAAAGAAAAGCAGAAGTCAGAGAGAAAGAGAGAGATTTGAAGATGTTGATGCTATGCTGTTGACTTTGAAGCTTGAGGAAGACTATTAACCAAAGAACACAAGTGACCTCTAGAAGCTGATGAAGGCAAGGACAAATCTAAGATTCTCCCCCTAGAGCCTCCAGAAGAAACATAGCCCAGCCAGTATCTTGATGTTAATTAGCCCTTGGGACTCATTTTGGACTTCTGACCCAGAAGTGGGACATGATAAATTTGTATTAAGCCACTAAATGTATGGTAATCTACAGCAACAAGAAACCTATATAGTACCTAAGCCCCTGCAAGACTAGTCTTTTTTTTTTTTTTTTTTAAAGATTTTATTTGACAGAGAGAAACACAGCCAGAGAGGGAACACAAGCAGGGGGAATGAGAGAGGGAGAAGCAGACTTCCCACCGAGCAGGAAGCCCGATGTGGACTCGATCCCAGGTCTCCAGGATCATGACCTGAGCCGAAGGCAGTTGCTTAACCAACTGAGCCACCCAGGCGCCCCAAGACTAGTCTTTTTTAGTTCCTTAAACATGCCAAACTCGTACTCACCGGGTCCTTCTACATTTGTTCTACCTAGTTCTATCTAGAACACTCTTTCCTCTCACCCTGTTCTTTGAAATACTGGCTTATTCTCATTAAATATTGAGTGCCAGGCAGTTTTAAGTGGTACAGCTTGAAACAAGAAAAAAGACAAATAGGTCTGCACTTCTGAAGATGCATTTACTAAGATGGGGACAGCTGTGGGCACAACATGAGGGTGAAATCAGGAGTTTGGTTTTGGACACTTAAGCTGAAGATGCTTTTTTTTTTTTTTTTTTAATGAGAAGGGGAACCATTAGCCTGTTTTGTGCATAAGACTAACACCTTCCAATTTAGATGTTAAAAGGAAAATTCTGGCTACTGTATGGAAAATCTGGGAGAGAGAGGGAAAGATAAAGGCACAAAGCTGTAAGGCTGGTTTGGGAGACTAATCCAATAACGGAGCCAAGAAGCAATGGTTTGGTCTAGGGTGGACACAGTAATGAAACACATCCAGATTCCAAAAACATTTTTTTTTTAAGATTTTATTTATTTGACAGAGAGAAACACAGCCAGAGAGGGAACACAAGCAAGGGGAGTGAGAGAGGGAGAAGCAGGCTTCCCGCCGAGCAAGGAGCCCGATGTGGGATTCAATCCCAGGTCTCCGGGATCATGACCTGAGCCGAAGGCAGTCGCTTAACCAACTGAGCCACCCAGGTGCCCCCCAAAACATTTTAAAGTAGAAATGAGGGGCACCTGGATGGCTCAGTCAGGTTAAGTGTCTGCCTTCAGCTCAGGTCACCATCCCAGGGTCCTCAGATCAAGCCCCGCATCAGGATCCTTGCTCAGAGGAGGGTCTGTCTCTCCCATTGTTCATGCTCTCTCTTGCACATGCACGTGCGCCTCTCAAATAAATAAATAAATAAATAAAATCTTTAAAAAATAAAATTAGAAATGACAAGATTTGCTGACGGGCTGAATGTAGGGGTAAGAGAAAAGGAGTTAAGGAAGATTCCAAAGTTTTTGTCCTCAGTGGCTAAAAATGAAGGTGCCAAGACAGACTCTGAGCACACCAATATGTAGAGGTCAGAAAGATGAGAAGGAGTAAGCACTGGGGCTGAAGATGAAGTGCTAAGGAGTAGGAGCTGAACCAGAGGGTGGTGTCCTGGAAGCCAAGTGAAAAAAGTGTTTCCAGGAGTAGGATCAGATCAACTCTGTCAAATGTTGCTCACAAGTAGGATGAAAACCGCAGAGACCACTGTCTCTCTAACGGGTCATCAGGGGTTGCAGTAAAAGCAGTTTCAAGGTGGCAGAGGGAAGTGAAAGAAAACCAGACCAAAATGGATACAAGAGAGAAAAGAAGTAAGAAACAAGTATAAACAAATCTTAAGGAACAAAGAATGGGTTAAGAGCTGAAAGGCTATGTAGAATGAAGTTTTTCTTTTTTAAGGCAAGAAATTAAAGCACATTTACATATTAACTTAAACAAGCTTTTTTTTTTTAAGTAGGCTTCACCCAGTGCCAAGCCCAACTCACCACCCTGAGATCAAGACCTGAGCTGAGATCAAAAGTCAGACACTGGGGCGCCTGGGTGGCTCAGTTGGTTAAGCGACTGCCTTCGGCTCAGGTCATGATTCTGGAGACCCGGGATCGAGCCCCACATCGGGCTCCCTGCTCGGCGGGAAGCCTGCTTCTCCCTCTCTCACTCCCCCTGCTTGTGTTCCCTCTCTGGCTGTGTTTCTCTCTGTCAAATAAATAAAATCTTAAAAAAAAAAAAAAAAAAAAAGTCAGACACTTAACCAACTGAGCCACCCAAGTCCTCTTAAGCTTGAATTCCTGGAGCACTGCCTTCCAGCAGACTAGAGGACATGAAAACCATGCAGAAGTAGAGGACATGGTCTAAAGATGGAGCACAGACAGGAAAAAGGCGGCAGAATCTATGGGAGATCATGAGCACAGATGCAGATGGCAGAGTGCGAAATTCTGTTCTGATGGCTTCCACTGCCCCGGTGAGACAAGAAGCAGAAAGGACAAGGGAAAAAATGTGGAAGGTCTGAGGAAAGAGAAACCTCAGTAGTGGCCCAGGAGGGTGGGAGGGTAAGGTGCCTATGGGAATGTGGTGAGGACTGCCTGGCAGCATTAAGAGCCCATTTGAGGTTCACGGTCGCACACTTAAACTGGGAATAGTCAGTATGATGGTGTAGTTTTCTCCAGCCTCCTTCAGCCTACCTGCAGGTTCTGAAAGCTGAATCTAACCATCATTGGATCTTCTCCACTCAAGCGACCTCCTCATCAATTCTAAAGTCGTCCTATTTCTCAGACCCTGGCTATGACATCCCTTGGCCGTTGCTATCCCTACCTAACTCCCCACCCCAACCCATTCACAAGCCCCCATCTCCCAGCACCATAAACCTGTCTGTACTGTTCACAACCCTACCCAGGGCCCAGAACAGTGAGTGTCTGGGCTATAGCAATCCCTCAGTAACCAAAAAAAAAAAACAAAAAAAACAAAAAAACCTATATCCTTAGAGAAAGTGCACTACAAACAGTAAAAAAAAGCTTTCAACATGGGAAGAGATTATTAAACTTGTCTTACTCATCTGTGGTCGTGAACCCGTAAACTGTAACGCTAAAGGGATAGACATGATCACCGAAGTGATACGCAATCACCATTAGCGTCACTTCGGCAACGGACACTTGAATGCAAGGCCCTGGCGGCGTCTCCTACTCCCACGGGATCGCGGTGCACCCCTCAGAGTCCACGAACGGCTGGGGAGAGCCAGACCACCAGCAACTTCACTCTCCACAAACGGCACCCGAGCGACCCCGCGCCCCGCGTCGTCTGGCACGGCGCTCAGCACATCCGGCAGCTGTCCCTCCAACGCGCAGCCGGCCATCCTTCTCCACAAGAAGCCTCGGGGATGCCGGCCGCGCTCCCCAGACAGCCGCCCGCGGCCCTCCGCCCACGCGGCTCCCGCGGCTACCGGCACCGCAAACATAACGTCCCTGGGCCGCCAGACTCGCGCCCCTCGAACCCGCCGAGCCCGGCGCCCAACCACACCCACCCTGACAGGGCGCCCTCAGCCCCTCACCTGAGACAACATGACGGCCCTGCGCCAGCCCCACTTCCGGGAGCCACGTCAGCGTCGCACCTGCGCCTGGTCGCCACCGGAGGGGAGGAGCAAAGCACTAGCCCAGCCCGTCCCACTTCCGCTTCCAGGCGCTTGGCGGGGGTGGAGGGGTCGGGGAAGTAACAGGGGGGCGGGGCCGGGGCGGGGCCGGGCGAGCGTGTGGGCGGGACGAGCTCCGGTCGGAGCGCGAGGAGGGCGGGCATCCCGGGGGCGGGGTGGGGAGGGGGTGAGCGGGGAACTCGGGGGCGGGGCTAGCCCGAGGGCGGTGGGAGGCCTGGGAGCCGGGCGACGTGTGAGGGGCGTCCCGGGCAGAGTGCGAGCGGGGCGGGCGGCCCAGGGGCGGGGCTACCGGGAGCCCCGACGAGTGCGTGGCCTAGGTTCTCCTTAGGGGGCGGGGAAACACGGACCCCGCTGGGGTGGGAGCTGGTCCGAGCCGGAACGGAAGCCGAGCTCGCTGCTGCTGCATCCACGACGCTCGGTCAACTGCATGATGAAGCCTTTGTGGTTTTTGCCACAACGGGATGTTGTTCCCCGCATCGGTATTCTGAGAGCAAGGGGTGTGGGGGACGGGCCTTGTTATAACACAGTTGCATTTTGTTTGAATGTTATACATGTGTTCGTGTATTATTTTATGTGTACCGTAAATTATAGAAGCAATTTGAAAAAGATATTGAAAAAGATTATGATATCTGAAAAAGATAAATGTGCTCTTGCGAAGAGGTGGAAAGGCACTAAGAAGAAACCAGGCAGAGGACTCTAAACAATGGAGAGTTTTATTGTGGGAGGAAAACAGGTCTGGAAACTGTAAGGAATAGAGGTTGAGAGCATGGGTTTGAATCCCCGCTAGTAGTAGGTATTAGCTACCCAGTAAATGTCTATGTCTTTCCTCCCTTGTAAAGTGAGGATGATAATGGTATCCGAACATGGTTAAGTGTGTTTCGTAAATGGTAAATGTAATTCTTAATACTGTTTCGAATTTAATCACTGGAGATGTCATTTTGCTCCATGAAGGACCCGAAATTCAGGGACTTTACATCATCTTTGAAACTGTGATTATAACAGTGTGACTGTAACGATGTCCTCTCTGCCTGGCCTACATCAAAGGGCTTTTGGGAAACTCATGAAATAATGTATGCTAGCACATTTCCTTCATTGAGGGGATCCCTTCCATAGAAATCACAATTTTTACGTGGCTGTTTACTAGTGCTGTCTTTGTGGGTTGTTTTGTTTTTTGGGCTTTTTTAAAGATTTTATTTATTTATTTGACAGAGAGAAACACAGCCAGAGAGGGGAACACAAGTAGGGGAAGTGAGAGAGGGAGAAGCAGGCTTCCTGCCCAGCAGGTCTCCGGGATCATGACCTGAGCCGAAGCCACTTAACCAACTGAGCCCACCCAGGCGCCCCTGTGGGTTTTTTTTTAAAAGATTTTATTTATGGGGCATCCGGGTGGCTCAGTCGTTAAATGGCTGCCTTGGGCTCAGGTCATGGTCCCAGGGTCCTGGGATCAAACCCCACCCCCACCCCCAGTCCCCCTGGAGCAGGGAACCTGCTTCTCCCTCCCCCACTCCCCCTGCTTCTTCCTCTCCCAATCCCCCTGCTTGTGTTCTCTCACTCGCTGTGTCTTTGTCAAATAAATAAAATATTTTTGAAAAAAAATTTTTTTTTTATTTGAGAGAGCAGGAGGGAGAGGGAAAGAGAATCTGAAGCCGACCTCACACTGAGCTCAACTTGATCTTCCCGGGTTTAATTAATTTGCTAGAGGGGTTCACAGAACTCAGGGAAACACTTATTTACATGTACCAGTTTATTAAAAGGTACAGATGAACAACCAGATAAAGGTACATACAGAGCCGGGTCTGGGAGGGTTCATGGAGCCAGGGTACATCACCCAGCACATGGATGTGTTCACCAACCTGGAACCTCTGAATCCTGTACTATTGAGATTTTTATGGAAGCTTCATCACCATAGGCATGATGGATCATGAACTCCATTTCCAGCCCCCCCCCTCCTCTCTGGAGGATGGGGGTTTGGGGCTAAAATTCCCAAGCTTCTAATCCTGGCTTGGTCCTGGTGACCAGCCCCCATGCAGGGCTATCCAGAAGCCCATTCTGAGTCCCCTCTTTAAAAGAAAAGATGTTCCTAGTGTTCATATCAATTAGAAATTTATAAGGGTTTCAGAAGCTCTATGCCAGGAACTAGGGGCAGGGAGCAATATATATTTTTATATTATCCTACACCATCCTGTGGTGATGCTGAGCCATTGAGGAGAAGCTACCCTTTTGGATAGGGCTTGAGCTCTCCCATGGGCCATAGCTCCCATGCTGTGTGGGCATTCTTTTCAATTACCTGCCTGGTCCCTGACACCATCCTTGGAAAGTCTAGGTGGAAACATCAACACACTTGATATTAGTGTCCCTCTTTACAGGAAAGATTAATATGCTCAATTCTGTTCCATAGGGATTAGCCGTGAGAAGGAAAAGAACACATGATGTTCTCAAATGCAATAGGTCAACCTCACTGAGGACTTCTTTTAGATTCTTAACTGAAGTCACTGAGATTCATCAGGCTTCGATGCAGAAATACCAGGGAATTCCAATGCATTCTTCTGATACAATCCCTTCAGTTCATTTGCAATGTGGTATTTAGTTTCCAAAGATCACTTTCCCATCACCCACCAGTGAAGCTGGGCTTTCGTAAGTTTCATTAAATGGTTTTCGGTGGCAATACGGATGCCAGTCTCTCCCAGCAACACCCCCTCCCCGCCTCTGTTTTCTTGATTTGATCATATCAATTCTTTGGCTTATCGGAAGATAATTTAGACTCCCAACATTGCCAAGGGACAGTCCAAAACAAACAAATGAACAAGCAAAACAAAAGGCCAGACACCAACATCCACTTGGGTTCTCTGTTTATTATAAGACGTTCATTTCCCAAGGCTGGTTCAGATAAATATGTTTTGTCCAAGTTCAGGGGCTGCTATCTTCCCTTGCTTCATGAACTGATCTATAGGCAGGCCTTTGATCTTCCTGATCCAGGCAGCTCTGCTGGCTTTTTCTGGATAGACCACTTCACTGGGCTTTCTGGCCTGAAACTCTTTTATCTTGGCTTCCCCGTACTCCTTTTCCTCCTTTACGGTCAACAACATGAACTCGGTGTTCATTCGAAAGGGATCAAGGGTCGTGCAGAATTGAGGTCGCTCTTTCTTGACAGAGTTGGTTCTCATGCTCATGGGTGGAGCCAGCATGCGATTTGATTTAATGACCTGCAGGCTGGTTAATGGGCTACAGCTACGCACTGTCCCATCAGCAGAGCCCAGCACCTGGCCTTCACCCTTGAGGCCGCCTGTGAATCTGGGGCAGATGATCGCCGGCTGGGGTATGGTGGACTGGACTCGGGGACTGTGCAAAGAATTCTTCAGGTTGGGCTGCAGTTTCTGAATCTCCAGGGGAATGTTAGTTTGCTTCACGTCAATGGGAGGGTTGCTCCACCTCAACCTATCAACTGCCCGTTGGACTGTTTTTCCTTTGAGACTCAGGACCTTCCTTGGGTGTGAAATGGAAGGTCCCCAGGCATCAATGACTTGGGTTTGGGGCCTCTGGGGATAGGCAAACTCCCCAGAGTTATGGGCCTGCTGCAGGGCATTAACCGTAAGAAGGAACTGGTCAGGCGACAGGGGGATTTGCCAGCGATTTTTCTTTGAGCGCCTGATCGAGTCTCCAGGTGGGACTTTCTCCTCATCCTCTGATTTTTCAAAAACAAAAAGAAAACAAAAACAAGTCAGAGTGTGCCATGAAAATCGGTGGGTAGTAACGCCAAAGTTATACCCATCCTAACAGCTACACAGACTAAGGTCTTTGTGGTCCGATGGACATTACCAGGATGTGGACAAAAATCCTTTACGACACTAGAAATTATGACCTATTCAACACAGCAAGTGTTGACTAAATAAACAAGTACTCAAGTACAGTGTGTATTAAACTCTAGATACACATGTTTTGGGGGGAACGTATGTAATCCCAGTGTTTCACACATTTTGAAACCTCCCAGTGGGAATGAGCTTCCTCCCTCTATGAGTCACACGAAATAGTCCTTATAAACTTATAGTAAAGAAGCTCTATTTTTAGACAAAAACTGGATCACAAAGTTTGATCTCTATCTTATTAATTATTCATCACATTTGATTCTAAACCATCTTTGGACATTTCCCCTAAATCAAAATGGCCTTCACAGTAGACATGACCCCTAGGAAATGCAAAATATCACAACATAACCAAACAGCAGGTTCCAAACGGAGTTCCTAAAAATGTTTTGAACAAGAGCTGCAGTTCCAAAAGCCACCTGACAAGACAAGAGATTCATTCTGGCATACTACGACCTCCAAGGTGCCGCATACCTAGAATGTCATCCAACTACCTAGGATGCTTTCACACCTGAGCAAACTTATTCTCTCTCTCTCTCTCTCTCTCTCTCTCTCTCTCTCTCTCTCTCGTTTGGGCTTTTCAATCCCTACAGATAGACAGAAAGCATTATTCCCATTTTACAGAAGGAATAACAGAGTCATGAAAAGTAGAAGTCATTTGTCTAGTCTGACCTAACAAAAGTCTGTACCCCAAATTATGCCAATGTACAACTAGTAAATAAAATGCAAAAGTGCACTGAGCATATAATTTTCCTTAACAAAATGGGTTTTATCCCAAGTGTTTGTGTATGGACATACTAAAATGGAAAGAAGTCTCAAAATCTCCCTGTTTACTTGGTTAAATAAATAATATTTCATTAAATTATTAAATCTTAAGTCATTAAATTAAATATTTAATAATTATGTTTAATTAATTATTAAATATTACGTTGCTATTAAATAGTAAGATATTAAATTTATACTAAAGCATGTAAAACTAAGGTGTCAAAATCTTCCCCACTGTCCTTCTAATCCCAGAATAAATGTATGTATATTTGCATGTATATTTGAAAAAATACAACAGTTCTTTTCCTTTAAAAAAAAGAATTGTGTCAGGGCACCTGGATGTCTGTGTCGGTTAAGCATCTGACTCTAGATTTCAGCTCAGGTCATGAGATCAAACCCCATATGAGGCTCTGATCTCACTACCAAGTTCACTTGAGATTCTCAACTTCTCCCTCTGAAAAAAAGGAATTGTGTCAAGAAAGTAGGGTTAGAGGGAAGGAACATACCTCAACATTAATAAAAGCCATATATGAAAAACTCACAGCTAACATCGTACTCAATGTTCACACACACACACACACACACACACACACACACACACAGGAATATTACACAGCTGTAGAGGAATATTACACAGCTGTAGAAAGGATGAGATCGTGCCATTTGAGACAACATAGGTAGACATGGAGGTATTATGCTAAGTGCAATAAGTCAGACCAAGAAAGACAAATACATGATTTCACTCATAAGTGGAATCTTTAAAAAAATAAATAAACAAAAAAATAGAATCACACTTATAAATACAGAGCACAAACTGATGGTTGCCAGCAGGGAGGAGGTGGGGAGGTAAGCAAAATGGGTGAAGGGGAGTGGGAGATACAGGCCCCCACCTCCCCTCTGGTGACCATCAGTTTGTTCTCTATGTTAAGAGTCTGTTTTTTGGTCTTCTTTTCTTTATTCATTTGTTTTGTTTCTTAAACTCCACATAGAAGTGAAATCATATGATGCAATAAAAGGCATAGCATAAGGAAGACAGTCAGTGATATTTTAATAGGGATGTATATGAAGACAGATGGTAGATACACTTGTGAACACAGTGTAATACATAAACTTGTCAAATCATTATGTTGAACATCTGAAACTAATGTAACATTGTGTAAACTATACTTAAATTTTTTAAAAAAAGGAACTGTGATGATGCATTGTTCATTAAGGTGTCTTTTTCTTGTATAATAATATATCATGAACCTCTTTCCAAATCACTGTGTATGGGTCCTCATGATACAATTTTTACCTATTAGGTAATATTCCATAGTATGAATTTTTCCTTTTCTACTTAGTCATTACCCACGGGTGGACATTTCATTTGTTAGTGATCAACTTTAAAAAAATGTAAATACCGGGGCACCTGGGTGGCCCAGGATCGAGCCCCACATCAGGCTCCCTGCTCGGTGGGAAGCCTGCTTCTCCCTCTCACTCCCCCTACTTGTGTTCCCTCTCTAGCTGTGTTTCTCTCTGTCAAATAAATAAATACAATCTTTTTAAAATGTAAATACCATTTTTATTTATCATAATAAGCAAGTACAAAATGATGGATAACACCTATTTGGGCATGGATATAGTGGGAGCTCTCATGCATTGTTGATGCGACTGTAAATTGAGATACCATATTTTTTTAAGATTTTTTTTTTTGACAGAGAGAAACACAGCCAGAGAGGGAACACAAGCAGGGGGAGTGAGAGAGGGAGAAGCAGGCTTCCTGCCGGGCAGGGAGCCCGGTGTGGGATCGATCCCGGGTGTCTGGGATCATGACCTGAGCCAAAGGCAGTCGCTTAACCAACTGAGCCACCCAGGCGCCCGAGATACCATTTTTTAAGGGCGACTCTGGTAATATCTTTCTAATTTTTTAAATATATTTTTTATTTTTTAAGTAAATCCCCTCAAGGCGGGGCTTGAACTCATAAACCTGAGAACAAGACCTGAGCTGAGATCAGTAGCCAGATGCTTAACCAACAGGTGCCCATCTAATTTTTTTTAATCCAAAGAAAATGTATCAGTTATGCTAGTGTCCTCCTCTTTTTCCATTATTTAAAAAAATTTTAATTCCTACTGAATATACAGTATTATAGCTTCAGGTGTACAATATAGTGATGCAGCCATTCTATACATTACCCAGTGCTCATCATGACAAGTGTACTCTTCACCCTTACCTATTTTACCCATTCCCCACCTCCCCTCTGGTGACCATCAGTTTGTTCTCTATAGTTAAGGGTCTGTTTTTTGGTCTTCTTTTCTCTGTTCATTGGTTTTCTTTCTTAAACTCCACATAGGAGTGTAATCATATGACGTTCGTCTTTCTCTTTTATTTCACTTAGGATTATATCCTCTAGATCCATCCATGTTACTGCAATTGGAAAGATTTCATTCCTTTTTATGACTGAGTAATAGTCCTCTGTGTGTGTACCACCTTTTTGTTTTTCCAATTTTTAAAAAAATTTTATTTATTCGAGAGAAAGAGAGCATGAGCAGGAAGGGCAGAGGGAGAGGGAGAGAGAATCTGAAGCAGACTGCATGGAGTCCCAACACAGGGCTAGACCTCAAGACGCTGAGATCATGACATGAGCCAAAACCAAGAATCAGTCACTTAACCAACTGAGTCATGCAGGCACCCCTAAACCACCTCTTCTTTATCTGTTCATCTATTGACGGACACTTGAACTACTTCCATAGTCTGGCTATTGTAAATAATGCTGCAATAAACAGGGTGCAATATCTTCCTGATTTTTTTAAAGATTGATTTATTTATTTTAGAGAGAGAGTACAAGCAGGGGGAGAAGGAGGAAGAGAGAAGCAGATTCCCCACTGAGTGCAGAGCCTGATGGCGAGAGGGGGGGGGGCTCAGTCTCATGACCCTGAGATCATGACCTGAGCTGAAATCAGGAGTCAGACACTTAACCAACTGAGCTATACAGATGCCCCAATACCTTTCTAATTTTTAAAGACAGTTATCCTTTGGCTCCGCAATGCAAGTCCTAAGACTTTACCCTATAGGTATACCTACACAGGAACCTAAACATCAGTATATTCAAGGATTCCCATTGTAGTACAGCCCTCCTGAAACTTAACTGTTTTACCTTCCTCTTGAAGCTGGTCTCTACAGGGAGTTTGATTCAAAGAACCACTATTATATTAGCCAAAATATTGGAAAGGCATTTTTTTAAGATTTTTTTATTTTTTTGACAGAGAGAAACACAGCGAGAGAGGGAACACAAGCAGAGGGAGTGAGAGACGGAGAAGCAGGCTCCCGGCTGAGCAGAGAGCCTGATGTGGGGCTCGATCCCGGGTCTCCGGGATCATGACCTGAGCCGAAGGCAGTCGCCCAACCAACTGAGCCACCAAGGCGCCCCTGGAAAGGCATTTTAAATCTTTACCAAAGTCTCTCTCAAAAACAACAAAGGGACACCCTATTCACAATGACATGCCAGACCAAGAAGTGGGAAGTCTCAGTGGCAGACACGGGAGGCAGGCTGTGAGCCCAAAACTGGAGACGCAGCTCTTACAAAAGTGCTCATGCTGTGGCCTCAAGTTGTTAAGGGGACAATTAAGGAAAACCAATCACCTTTAAGAAAAGGGCGCCTGGGTGGCTCAGAGGGTTAAGCCTCTGCCTTCGGCTCAGGTCATGATCTCAGGGTCTTGGGATTGAGGCTGGCAGCGGGCTCTCTGCTCGACAGGAAGCCTGCTTCCCCCTCTTTCTCTGCTTGCCTCTCTGCCTACTTGTGATCTCTCTGTGTGTCAAATAAATAAATAAAAATAAAATCTTAAAAAAAAAGAAAAGTCATACATTTTATCCTTTCTGAATTCTCAAAGATAGTCACTGACTTGCTTAAAAACTAGATGGAACAGAGCCAGAGAGCAATGCCGGGGGAGGGGGAGAGGGGATCTTGCCCCTGATCCGGAATAAAATATCACCTTTCGTTGTATCTCCTGCGAGGGATTTTGCTTCCAAACTCTCTTGCCCACCATCTATGCCTCTTGCTTCCTTGGAAACAGGACTTGTTCTCTTCTTGCCGTCTCTTTGGAGTGATTTTGACTTTCCTTGATTTTGAGATTCCTCTAATAACACTTCTAAATGAAGATTGAGGAGAAAATCATAGTAATCACATAATACAAGGTCTAAATAATGGGGGCATAGCTGGTAATTTGGCTGATTCTCACCCAAACTGTCACCTTGTTGGTTGTTGTCGTATGACACCAGGTAAGCCAACAGGAGCCTAAAGCTACAGCCCCCCTGCCTTTCCTCTCACCCACTTTTTCTTTTTTTTTTCTTTTTTTTTTCCTTTTTTTTTTTTAAGATTTTATTTATTTGACAGAGAGAAACACAGTGAGAGAGGGAACACAAGTAGGGGGAGTGAGAGAGGGAGAAGCAGGCTTCCCACCGAGCAGGGAGCTCGATGTGGGACTCGACCCGGGGTCTCTGGGATCATGACCTGAGCTGAAGGCAGTCGCTTAACCAACTGAGCCACACAGGCGCCCCTCACCCACTTTTTCAACTAACTATCAAGCTTTATGCATTCTGTACACCTGCTGGTCTATTTCCTCCAGAGAGAGCTGATCATTTGTCTGTACCATACCTGGACATGACCTCTTGATGTTCTCTATAGACCTGTGGATCCAGTTTCACGTGCCAAATATAGGACAGGTGAAAGGAAGGAGTCTGGCTACTCTAGCCCACACCTAACTTATTCTTTGTGTCTTAAAATAGCATCCCATAAGCCACACACCTACACCCACATACACATTTCTGCTTCAATACTAATATTTTCTGGGTGTGCATGTTATCAATCAGGACTCTAGAGATAATACATTCTGCCTAGAACATTGTTCTGTGGTATAATAATGTCTCTGTTCTAAGGAAATAATTATGTAATGATGTTTGGATTGGAGTGAAGAGCGTTAGTGGTTTCTGGTTTGAATGGCAAGTGGAAAGGGCCAGTGTTATCCACTATACAGAGATTCTATTATGAGGGCACCTGGGTGGCTCAGTGGGCTAAAGCCTCTGCCTTCGGCTCAGGTCATGATTGCAGGGTCCTGGGATCGAGGCTGGCATCCAGCCCTCTGCTCGGCGGGGAGCCTGCTTCCCCCTCTTTCTCTGCCTGCCTCTCTGCCTATTTGTGATCTCTCTGTCAAATAAATAAATAAAATCTTTTTCTAAAAAAGATTCTAGTATGTTTGGTAAACCCAGGAGGCCTTGAAAATCAGGGGATCCTCTTGAGCTAGGGAATGGGCTCCCACTATCCTTAATGGTTAGGATTAACATCATCAAGAAATCATTGGCTGGAGGTAGTGGCATGGGTGAGCCCGGTGGTGGGTACTGAGGGCACAAATTGCATGGAGCACTGGGTATGGGGCATTAACAATGAATCTTGGAACACTAAAAAATAAAATAAATTTTAAAATGAAAAGAAAATGAACTGGAAAAAAAGAAAAAATTGGCTAAAATATCTACAGAGAAACTAATCCTGCTGCCACCACCACCCCCACCTGCTCCTTCGGGAACCAGTACGGTGACCTGGGATTCAGCTCCCTTACCTGTAGGTGCCCCGGCGGCCCTCAGGAGAACTCGGGACCTGTATGGTTTACTGAACAGGGTCTCCTGGCCCACGGTTTGTTTACTAGATAGCGAGTCCTTCAGGCTGAAAACCTGAGTGCTAGACCTGGAGGCGATTTCTGAGAGGTCATTTTCTTCCCTGTCCTCCTCTTTATCTTTCTTCTTTTGTTTGGCCAGGTCGGAGGAGTACTGCCACTTTATATTCTCAAACTGGAACATGAGAATATTGCTCCCACTGTTGATCATCATCCTAGAACCAAAACAACAAGATGGCCCCCAAAAGGCAAGAAGGCCCCACTGCCCGGCCTCCAGATAGGCATTTCAAATACTGTCCCATCCAACGGAAAGCCCAAGGGAACAGTGCCCTGAGACATGACTGTACAAAGAGGGTGGTGGAGGTTGTGAGATGGTCTGGAGTGCTGAATGGTCACAGGCCAGGCAACGGCGAGGGGTCCTCTTGAAAATTAACTATAGGCAGGGCCTGTGTGTTCTGATTCCTTCACTTTTCAAGTTAAAATATTTTTAAAAATTTTTTTTATTTATTTGACAGAGAGAAACACAGCGAGAGCGGGAATACAAGCAGGGGGAGTGAGAGAGGGAGAAGCAGGCTTCCCGCCGAGCAGGGAGCCCGATGCGGGGCTCGATCCCGGGTCCCCGGGATCATGACCTGAGCTGAAGGCAGTTGCTTAACCAACTGAGCCACCCAGGCGCCCCTCAAGTTAAAATATTTTTAAATGAATTTCTGTTCATAGAGTGAGTAGTAAGTCCCTAGGGTGCCCAAAGCAGAAAGGTTAGGTACTCTGCACACTGATGTCTTGAAATTCTCTTTTTTCTTTTCTTTCCTTTTTAATTTTTTTTTAAAGCACAGTATCCAAATATCATGTTTTATTGCTGTGGTGGGGATAAGGAGAACTCTGTAATGGGGAGGACTCTGCTGTCCCTCCAGCTCACCCTCCATCCCTCTGTCCTTCCAGGGTCTCTGTATGCTCTGCATTTGAACAAAACAGCTGTACTTTATAAAGCAGGATGATCTCCATCTTTCCTAATTCACACTTTTATGCCCTGGTAGGAAAAAGAATTCCAAACCTGGACCCCCAGCAGGGACCCCCAACCACACACTGGTATCTGTCATTCACAAGGTTCACCGAAGACGTTATCCACCCTACTCTGTGCCTAGATCTCCTAGAACCATAAGCGAGCAAGGGAGATATCATGTGTAGGTTCCTTTCCGTTCCAAAAGGCTGAATTTTAAGGCCTTAACTATTAGTGTAAATGTTCTTTAAGAGTGATTTGTTTGGATTAGAAATACTGGAATGGAATTTGGAGAATTATTCCAATTAGAATTCCCTTTCCCACTCATTTTTACTCCGGTCCAAAGGCAAACGTCTCTCTTTGGATGTCATAAAAAAGAAAAGGTCAGAGGGGTGTGTGTGTGAGTGTGTGAGTGTGTGTGTGTGTGTGTGTGTGTGTGTGTGTGTGTGTGTTTAAATGGCATTATTCCTTTGAAACTGAAAAAGTGTCCCTTTATGGAGACTTCTTACCAGTTCTGCCCCTTTTGGATGGGAAGTAGCCCTAGTATAGTTTCATTAAAGGGAAAGCAATATGGGGGCACCTGGGTGGCTCAATTGGTTAAGCGACTGCCTCCAGCTCAGGTCATGATCCCGGAGTCCTAGAATCGAGTCCCGCATCGGGTTTCCAGCTCCGCGGGGAGTCTGCTTCTCTCTCTGACCTTCTCTCCTCTCATGCTCTCTCACTCACTCTCTCTCTCTCCCAATAAGTAAATAAAATATTTTAAAAAAAGAAAAGGGGAAGGCAATAGGTTGGGGAAGATTAAATGATAGCTCAAGTGAGCCTATACAGAAGTTAATTCTATTTGGGTATTTTCACATAATGTCACCCTGAACCTAGCCTATGGCAAATATAATACTACATACAAATGGTCGGGTTCTGGGGGCGCCTGGGTGGCTCAGTTGGTTAAGCGGCTACCTTCGGCTCAGGTCATGATCCCGGAGACTGCGGATCGAGCCCCACATCAGGCTCCCTGCTTGGCGGGAGGCCTGCTTCTCCCTCTCTCACTCCCCCTGCTTGTGTTCCCTCTCTGGCTGTGTTTCTCTCTGTCAAATAAATAAATAAAATCTTAAAACAAACAAACAAACAAACAAACAAAAAAACAAATGGTCGGGTTCTGGTTTCTGTAAACTCACT
This sequence comes from Spilogale gracilis, assembly GCA_004023965.1. Taxonomy (NCBI): domain Eukaryota; kingdom Metazoa; phylum Chordata; class Mammalia; order Carnivora; family Mephitidae; genus Spilogale; species Spilogale gracilis. Next base: position 46,750 of record PITA01012838.1, read on the forward strand.
TGCTCAGTTCTGCCCCACTGGGCCCTGGACCCCCTGCTACCACCATCCCACTCCCCTCCTATAAGTTTCTTTGCATCGGAAGTGAGTATCAGAGACAACTGGTCAGGAAGCAAACGGGCTGCACAATTTAGAGCACACCATACTATTCTTATTACCTGATTTACCCAGACATTCAGAACAAATCCCGAGTAACATGAACCTTGCTTGCTAAGTTTTGTGTAGAGTCTGAGCCCTCCGTATGATTATTGACCATTCTGCAGCCAAAACTGGAGGGAAGCACTGCCCCCTCTCTCCTACTGCCAGCAAATACAGGTCTGGTGTCCCAGAGGAGAAAAGAATCATCCAAACAGAAAATCTCAGGGCCCAGACCTCCACACCTACCACCCACCTGTTGCCCTTAATAAAGAAGGACAGCACAGGATCACCTCTGCCGCTGGCTTTCATCACCTTCAGACAGTTCCCGTTGAGGAAATTGTAAATGCGGATCTTGCCATCTGCACAGGCACTGATGACCCGGAGGAAGAGAAGAGCCACGTGAAGCACCTCCCTGGAAGGGCACAGAACAACAGGCAGTACGTGTCTTCTGGGAAACTGCTTGGGTTCGTCTATAGCTTGGGGGATTTTGCATGCATGCTTGGGAAACATTGGTCATGACTGCCCTCCCTGTGATGTCTGCTGTCATTTCATAATTCTAGATGTAAGCCATCAACCCTCAAGACATGTTTGTGCCCTCTCCTCTCATTCTGCTGTTATGTTTCCTGCAAATTGGTCGCAGTGCCCCAGGATGCCAATAGGCAAAGGCTTACATCATGGCTTTTTGTTTTGTTTGCTTTGGTCTGATACATAGACAGTGCTTTTCTTTTACAGTTTGGTTCCTACCTACTGGCCTCTACAAAAGTCGTGCAGAGAAGTACTTAAGTTGTGGTTCCTTTTCAAATAAGCATTGTTAGATAAAGAGAGAACAGAAGAGATGGGAAATGATCATCTTTATATGAAGCAAGAACCTGATATTTCAGCAGTTTATTTGGGGTCTTAAATTAGTGGCTTTCATTCTTTCAGTGAAACATCCCGAAGGAAAACTATCAGGAGATGAGGTGTAGGAGTTCCCTTTTGTGGTGACCAGCAGAAACAGAGAGAGGACCAGGAGACTTAGATACCTCCAATAAAATCCGATAAAATCCCCAAATGGAATTCCAGGCTTGTGGACTATTCAATTCTGTAAAATGTAATTACCCCATTCCTGTTAATGATAACAAAAAGTTGAATCTGGTGCCACCAATTAGTTAGATCTTATGTGCAAAGCAAGTCCTTCGATCCCCGCCATCTGCAGTCCATCCATGGCCTCGGTCACATGCAACCTTCTCCATAAAACCACCCTTTATCTCCATCTCCCCTTTCCCATGCACACATACACAAACTTCAGGTACACTGTAAGATTCTCTTGTGCAGAACACACGTCCTCCTGACCTTTGCATGCCCAGCACCTAACACAAGGCCCAGCCCATAGAAGGTCCTCAATAAATATCTGGTGAAATGGTCAGCTCAATTTCAGAGTATGATCATTGATATAGTGGGTTAAAAGAATGACATCCACCCCATACCATGTGGCCTTAGCCCTGATCAGACCCAAGAGCCAGATTAAGAAGTTTCAAAGCCCAACCACTAGCAAAATCGAAACAAAGACTTTGAAAGGCAGGAATATATTTAGCATGTTCAAAGGACAACAAAAAGGCCAATGTGTCTCATGTGATGGATAGATGGATCAATCAACTGATCACTCATTCTGGAGTATAAAATGAATATAAAAAAGTCCAACAAAGTTCTAGTTTTATTTCTAAGGTGGAAATATAATACATTTATTGATGCCTTAAGCACATCTTAGTCTACCTGTAGGGGGAATCCAGAGCTAGAAGAGATGCCCTGTGATAGAAGGGTTTTACCTCTTTCTGTACCTCTTTTGATTTTATACAGCTGGACCTGCACTTCTCATAAACTCCTGCGGCATTTGGTAGTTCAGTCTATACCATTATAGCCTAGTGATTGAAAGCACAGGCTTTAGGAACAGAAAACCTGGGATCCAAACTTGGTTCTACCAGTTATTGATTGTGTAACCTTGACGAAGTAACATGACCTCTCAGTCTTTAGTTTTCTATTCTATTAAAAGGGAGTAGTGATTCCTGCTGCAGAGGACTGTTGTCAGGATTAAATTAAAGGAGGTACTTTTCAAACAACCCAGTATCTGACACAATAATGATTACTAGGAACTTGTCATAGCCCCATCTGCATTCAGGTTTTAACTCTGCCTTAAAAAAAAAAAGTAATTTCTTTCCTAAGTCTCCTTCTTTGTTCCTTCTTTATCAAAAGACGCTTGCAGAGAGTGATGTCAGGGAGAATGGTGGAAAAATGAACTCCAAAAGCCCACCCCTCCATAGAAGCAATGAAAGAACTGGCAAAAACTGTCACAATCACCTTTTTCAGAACTCTGGAAAATAACCAAAGGCTTGCAGCAACCCAAGGAGCATTCAGACAAAAAAGAAAGGCTTGGTCTCAATAAAAAGAAGGGGCTTTGTGGTATATTAACTTATTCAAGTCCCATTCCCAACTTCCTAGCTCAGTGATAACCATGAAAATAACAGCCCACCTTCCTGGTACTGGAGGGAACAGTACATACTTCCTTCACAATGAAGGAACTTGAACTCCCTCATGGCTTCCTGGAACACTGTCTCAAAAAGCTTGTCTTTATTTTGCTTTAGTAGGAACTCACCCAGGGCTGAAGCTGCTACCTGGGGTGTATTCTTTGAAGGCCTTGAGAGTCAAATCTTGTAGTCACTATTACCTAAGGCAATAGACATCCATTGGAGCAAACAATACACTAACCAAAAAGCTTTAAAGTTAGAACTGGGTAATAAAATGCCCATAAGGGCTTTGAAAAGCTCAGACACATTCCTGGAACTCCATGTGGCCATGTACAGGAAAATTCCTAAGTTCTCACTCTTAGCTGACCTTGACATTCTCTACACACAAAAGCGAGAGCTAAGGCAGAGTTGTGAACTGTCTAGCTGAGTGTTGAAAAGTTTCCCCCAACAGGTACACAGAGCCTTGGCAAAAACTGTGGGATATTTCACTTCCAGGTGTTCAAATAAACCTACTCCAGTCAGTGCACCACAAAGGTAATAGAACAGAGCCTTCAGCAGCCAAACAAGACAATATACAGACTCACTAAACAAACACACAAGAAAAACTACAACAACTAACAGTGAAAACAAACCCCGGGAATGGGGAAGAATTTGATTTCCAGAGATGTCATATTAAAATATCCAAAATGCGGGATGAGGGTGGCTCAGTTGATTGGGAAACTGCCTTCGCTTGGATAATGATCCTGGAGTCCTGGGATCGAGTCCCACAATGGACTCCCTGCTTGGCAGTGTGTCTGCTTCTCCCTCTGACCCGCCCCCCCTCACGCTCTCTCTCATTCTCTCTCAAATAAATAAATAAAATCTTTAAAAAAATAAAATAAAATATCCAAAATGCCCAGTTTTCAAATAAACATACAAAGCATAAAAAGATACCAAAGAGTATATACAAGGAAAAAAGTAATCAATAGCAACTTTCTGCAAGGAAACCCAATGATTGGACTTTCTAGACAAAGATTTTAAATCTATTCTACACATGTTCAAATAGCAAATAAAACCATGTCTACAAAAGAAAAAGAAAGTATGAGAAGAGTGTCTCACCAAATTGAAATTACCAATAAAGAGTTAGAAATTATTTTTTTTTAAAAAAGTTCAAATAGGAATTCTGGAGCTGAGGGGCATCTGGGTGGCTCAGTCGTTAAACGTCTGCTTTTGCCTCAGGGCATGATCTCAGGGTCCTGGGATTGAGCCCCACATCAGGCCCCCTCCTCAGAAGGAAGCCTGCTGCTCCTCCCTCTCCTACTCCCCCTATTTGTTTTCCCTCTCTTGCTGTCTCTCTCTGTGTCAAACAAATAATCTTAAAAAAAAGAAGAAGAAAGAAAGAAAGAAATTCTGCAGTTGAAAACTACAATAATGGAAATGAAAAATCACCAGAGTAGCTCAACAACACAAAAGGACTTAAAGAGAAGTCAATTTAGATTTTCCAGTCTCAAGAACAGAAAGAAAAAAGAATGAGAGCAAATGAACAGAACCTCAGAAGTCTGTGTGACATCATTAAACCTCAACACATGAATAATAGGAATCCCAGAAAGAAAGGAGAGAACAAGACAGAAATATTTGAAGAAATAATGGTCAAAAGTTTTACAAATATGATGAAAATCATTAATCTACACATTGAAGAAGCTCGACAAACTCAAACTGGGATAAACTAATAAGATCTATATCTAGAGATATCATAATCAAACTGGAAAAAGCCAAAGGCCAAGAGAGTATTAAAAGCATCAATAGAGAAGCAGCCCATCACGTAAAAAGGATCCTCGATAGTATCAACAACTGATTTCTCACTGGAAACCATCAGAAATTATGGAGACCAAAGGCAATGAAATGACATATTCAAAGTGCTGAAAGGAAAAAAATCATTGTAAACCAAGAACTCTATATCCATCAAAACTATCCTCAAAAATGGAGAAATTAAGATATTCACAAATAAACAAAAACTTAGAGTGTTACCCAAACTCCTTCAAGTTGGAGTGAAAGGACGTTAGTAAAAACTGAAACCCACATGAAGAAATAAAGAGCATCAGTAGAGGTAACTACCTGGATAAATATAAAAGACAGTATAAATGTGGTTTTGGTTTACAGGCTTTTTTTTTCTATCTCATTTAAAAGGCAACTACAGGGGCGCCTGGGTGGCTCATTTGGTTAAGCGAGTGCCTTCGGCTCAGGTCATGATCCCGGAGACTGGGGATCGAGTCCCACATTGGGCTCCCTGCTCAGTGGGAAGCCTGCTTCTCCCTTTCTCACTCCCCCTGCTTGTGTTCTCTCTCTGGCTGTGTTTCTCTCTGTCAAAATAAATAAAATATTTTTAAAAATTTTTAAAAATAAAAAAATAAAATAAAAGGCAACTACATAAGGCAATAATTGTAAGTAGATAATGGATATGATGGATATGATAATTATAAGTGGATAATGGATATGATGGATATGATAATGGATAATGATGGATACACAGGATATAAAGATTTAGTTTGGGACAATAGGGTATAAAGGTGGAGGGAGAAGGAACTCTATAAGAGCAAATTTTGTGTATACTATTGAAATTAAATTGATATTAATATGAATTAGATTATTATATATTAAGATGTTAACAGTAATCACCAAGACAAACACTAAGAAAATAACTCAAAAATATAGTTAAAAGAAATGACAAGGGAACTAAAATGGAACACCAGAAAATAGCCATTATTACAAAAGAAGACCATAAAAGAAGAATTAAGGAACAAGAAAATTACTTAAGACTATAGAAAACAAATAGCAAAATGGTAAAGTCCTTTTACCTTAAGTATAAATGAGTTAAACTCTTTAATTAAAAGGTTTAAATTGGAAGAAAGTATAAAAACAACATAATCTAACTTCATGCTATCTATAAGAGACTCACTTTAGATTCAAAACTACAAATATGTTGAAAGCAAAAGAATGGGGAAATACACAAAAAAAGCACAGAGATAAAATTTAGACAAAATTTTAGATACACTTGTTATTAGAGACCAAAAAAATTATATGATGATAAAAGGGAGACTTCATCAAGAAGATATAACAATTATAAACGCATATACACCTAACAGCAAAGCCCCTAAATACAAGTGGCAAAACTCACAGAATTAAAGGGAGAAACAGACTCAACAGAGATGAATATTTCAATACCACACTTTAAATGATAGAGCAATTAGACAGAAGATCAGCAAGGAATCAAAAGACTTGAACTAACATTATAAACTAACTAGATCTGACAGGCATGTATAAAACATTTTCCCCAAATAACAGCAGAATAAATATTAATGTGAAGAGCACATGGAACATTCTCCAGGATAGGCTTTATGTTAGGCCAGAAAACAAATCTCAATAAATTTTGAAAGATTGCATTCATACAAAGTATGTTCTCCAACCTCAATGGAATTAAATTAGAAATGAATAACAGAAGGAAATTTGGAAAAGTCACAAATATGTAGAAATTAAACATGCTCATTAATAACCACAGAGTCAAGGAATAATTCTGAAAGAAAATTAGAAAATACTTCCCAATGAATAAAAATAAAAACACAACATATCAAAGTTTTAGGGGCACAGCTAAAGCACAGCTCAGAACGAAATTAGTAGCAGTAGATGCCTACATTTCTCTAACCAATAACCCAACCTTTCACCTTAAGAAAATAGAAAAAGAACATTAGACTAAATTCAAACCAAAGAGAAGAAAGGAAAATAAAGCTTGGAACAGAAATCCATGAAATAGAGAAATCAAAAACTACAGAGAAAAGTCAATGAAAACAAAAATTGGTTCCTTGAAAAGATCAGTAACCCTTTAGCTAGACAACTGACAAATATTTACGTAGACTAACCAGAAAATAAGAGAGAAAACTAAAATTACTGATATCAGAAATGAAAAAAAGGCATTACTATTGATTGACAGAAATGTTCTGGATTAGATAGTGGTGATGTTTGCACAACATTATGAATGTATTGAAACCACTGAATTGTACACTATAAAATGGTGAATTTTATATCATATGAATTTTAAAAATATCATCTTAATACTACCTCTGGAAAAGACACTAAAAGACTAAAATTTTTTAAAAACTACACAGTACAAAGACTTTTTAAGGATCATTGTTCCTTCCAGCCCTATTTTGTATCCTGTAAGTTCATCCATCATATTCTCTCCCACACTATATGCAGAATCTTAATTTTGGGTGCAAAAAATTTTAGAATCCAGAGGACATAAGGGAGGTGCCTGAGTGGCTCAGAGGGTTAAGCCTCTGCCTTCGGCGCAGGTCATGATGTCAGGGTCCTGGGATCAAATCCCGCATCGGGCTCTCTGCTCAGCAGGGAGCATGCTTCCCCCCCCCTCTGCCTGCCTCTCTGCCTATTTGTGCTCTCTCTCTCTCTCTCTCTCTCTCTCTCTCTCTCTCTCTCTCTGTCAAGTAAATAAATAAAATCTTAAAAAGAAAAAAAGAGGACATAGGAAGACCTCTTTTTTCAGTCCTTCTTCCACCAAAGCACAGACAGCCATGATACCTGTTTTTTCACCTACGTCATATTCAAAGGACAGATACCAGTCCCATCCTTAGAACTTTCCAGAAAGGCAATCTGTAAGTTGGTCCTTATTACCAATCAATTAGAAATATTTATTGAGCACATCCATGTGCACAGCTCTACTACCAATGAGTGGAGGAGGGGTCCTACCAACAAGAACATTGACCACATTCTCCACATGTCTGTGGATTTGCTATAAACACTGTGAAGATATCAAGAACCAACATGAATGAGATGTTGGGGCTGTCATTCAGTGGCAATGAGAATGGTCTGCGAGGGTCTCATTGTTGAGGTGGAGTAGGAGGCTCCTGAGTTGACAGAATGGCAACCAAACTGCTAGGTTTGCTGAGAACAGATTATTTTTCAATACCTAAACTAAATCTTACAGAATCACACTTGGAAGGCTACAATTTTCAGGTGATATCATAAAGTTTGACTCTTTCAGTTTGATAATCCAGATAACATGCTAAGAAGCTCACTGATAGTAACATAAGGGTTGGATAAGGCACGAAAGAGAAGCCTTGCCCAGCACCCACTCATCAATAATGCAGTCCTACACCACAATGAGTAAACATACATATATGTAACCCAAATCCCCTCCATCTCCCACAAAGTCAATGTGTGCTCAAGAGGTTCCTATGAATATATGCAGAAATCTAGGGCCATATTTTACTAAATAACTATCTCAAATAGATCCCGTAGAAGATCCATTTATTCTTCTAATCAATTAGGATAGCATTTTGTTTTCCTGGAGTTTTTTATAGTGCACTTAGGGGAAGAAGCATCATTCATGTAGTATAAGAGGGACCCAGAGCAGCCTATAAAACCCATACCCGTGGAAAAATGATGAACTGACCACAATATCTCTTTCAAGTAAGCTCAGATGTGACCTCAGAGTACTTCTCAATTGCCTCCAAGCACCACCACCACTAAATTGGGGCTAGAATTGTAAAATGAGATCCACTTGTTGTCCTGGAATAGAGTGTAGCCAGCAGACTTGTAAGAAAGTCCCTTCTTTAAGCCCTTAAGTTACTTTTAAACCTTTGGCAATTGGATGATTTTAAGCTTCTGTAAACACAAGCTTCCTGGGGTATAAAGACCAACTCCAAGTATTGTAAGTATCCTGGAATTGGCATTATTTGGGACAGTTCTACCAATATTCCTAAGTTTGGTAGTCAACAGATATAAATGCACCAGGTATAACATTTCAATAACTTCTCAAAATCCACATTGAGTACTGTTATTTCTTAAGAGAAATAAGTGACGGTGGGGGAGGGAATGGCCAAATTGGGAGGTCAGGGCTGGGAATGGGAAACAGGTAGAGGGGAAAAAAGGTCAGCAGAGCATGGAAGGGACTGATCGACCAAAAACCAAAGTCTAGGCTATGAAGGAAAAGGAGAGAGTACTACATTCATCAATCTGGGCTTTCCTGAACCTACTTTGGATGTTTGTAGGCCATGAGGCATCGCTCATACTTTCCCACCATGCTCCAGGCCATGACCAGGCCATCCGTACTTCCTGAGAGGAGATGCCACTGGTCAAAGCAGAGACACTTCACAGCTCCCTCGTGGCCACTGAGAATCTGCAAGAGAAGAGGCCTCTCTTTTCAACCCCTCTTCAACTCAGATTGTGAGTCCTCCAAGGGCCCAAGATGGAGGCGTCTTTAGATGAACTACAAAGCCATACTCCACCAATCCATAACTACCGCTCACCATTTACTGAGCCGACTTCACTTTTGTCCTAAGAAGGCCAATGATGTCTATGCCCCCTCCCCCGCAAGAGCTGTCTCTCCCCCATGAAGGAAGGAAGTGGTCATGGAGAGGCCTTGCTGCTGGTAGGCCTCTGACTGGGTAAGGCCTCATCTTCCTGGAGTACCAGAGAGGGCCAAAATCCACCATCTTCTGCTGCCACAAGTTGTAAGAGCAAGCGCTCCATACCCAACTCCTTGCCAAGACCAGAGAACACGTGGGACATCCCTGCACATGTAACTGCTGGTTAGACCATGGGGACAAGACTGATGGGAAACAATCCACCAGCCAGGCCAGTAACTTCTCACTTTGCCCTGTGTTCCTGGTGCCAACGTATCTCACCACTGCCCACTAGGGTGAAGGTGTTTCAAATCCAGCAACATTTTTTGCATGTGAACATTCAATCATTTTCAAGACAGGAGATGCTTTTTTCACCAGAGTTAAGGAGAGAAACCACTGTGACTTTGTCCATTCCCTCACCCCATGCAAGAGTCAGGGTAAAATGTTCTGGAAAAGGAAAAGTCACTTCACTTCTGCTGCTATGAAAAGACCCTGAGCCCGTATACCATGTTAAGTCAGGATGTAGCCTTCTACCACCACCTCCATGACATGATCCCTGACCATCCACTGACTCAGAATGGCCCTTTATGTTGGGGAGTGAGGAAGGAGTTCCCTGTCAGCTCTTCAGGACCATCTTTTTGGTGACCATAAGTTGATAGCTTTACAGTGGTCTGGAGAGCTCCCTGGGGTACTTCATAAGCCTCCTCCAATCTACCACCACCAGTGCCTCATTACCCCAACAGCCCACCACCCTCTCACCTTTACCAACTGGGCTGAGAAAATGTGCCACACTTTGACTAACCCCCGCTCACAGCTGCTCACGATGTAGGTGTCATTGATCCTGGTAGCCAAGATGGGGTCTTTGTGTTTAAACGTCTTCAGACACTTCCCTGTCTCTACATCCCACTCTGAAAGGGAGGGGGGAAGAGAAGGGGCATGAAGGCAGGTTACATCTATACCCCGTCACAGAAACCAAGCCCATCAAGTCAGACCCTAGAAGTCTGTCACCGGGCCCAGCATCCCTATAGGCTCACCAACAGCTCTGTGTGCCTGCCCTGACTATGGGCCCCTGGGCGAGCCACCATCCATAGACCTTGGCTCCAATCCTAGAACATAGTGTTGGGGTCCCAAGTGCCAGATAGCTCATCTCTAATAAGGCTCCTTCTTGAGCTTCAAAAATACTTGGCTGTTGAGTGAAGTTCAAGAAAATCATGGCACGCGTTCATAGCACCATGCTTTCCAGACACTATTCTCCTCACTCCTTCTACCTCCAAAAGAAAAGAAAGCTGTCTATCCTTATTTACATTTTAAAATATCTCTGAGTCTGAGTTTGGGATTTTACTAACTGACAGATTGCCAGAGCTAGGGAGCAGGCTTAATGCTGCTTCTGCATAGATACTGCTAGAGCAGCTTCCTAGCACACTGTAAGGGTTGGGAAGATACGAACGTAGATGGATAGGTGGGAGAACAGACTTAAAAGAAAGAACTGAAAGGGGGCACCACAAATTCAAGGATGAGACCATTGAAGTCAACCTCATTAGCCCCAAAATACCTCTCAGGCAACAAAATGTACAACTAAAACAAAAATAATAACCACAGATGATCCCTAATAGCACACACAATGAGCCCAGGCACCATTGGGAGTGCTAGATTGACATATATGAACTCATCTTCCCAAGAGAATTGCTACCATGAGTCCCCTTACACCGATGAGGAAACAAGGACAGAGAAGTTGAGCAACCTGTTCAAGATCATGCAGATGGTAAGAGGATTGAGCTAGGATTCAAAATCAGGGAATCTGGATCCAGAAGCCAAGCTCCTAAGCATATATCCCAGATTAATCCTAACTATGTAAGTATGCTTTTCTTCATGTATTTTTTATATATACACCTTGGCCCTTTTATCTAATTAGAAAGGAGAAAACTGAGGGGCATCTGCCTGGCTTACTAGGTGGACTGTCTGACTTTGGCTTAGGTCATGATCTCAGGATCTTGGGAGCCCCACGATGGGCTCCCTGCTCAGCAGGGAGTCTGCTTGTCCCTCTTTCTTTGCGCTTCCTGCTTGTGTTCTCTTGGTCTCTCTCCAAAAAAATGAATAACATCTTCAAAAAACAAAAATATGTAACAAGTTGGGGGTTACATTTCAGGTCTCCAATTGTCTTTCTTTCCTTCTGTTGGTAACAGAGGTAGGTGGGAGGAGCCCAGGGGAAGCAAGCAGGCTGGCAGATGGGGCTAGGTTTAGGGTAAAGAGATCTTTTGACATTTTTTTCATTATGTATTTTCTTTTTTTTTTAAGATTTTATTTATCTAGTTGACAGAGAGAGAACACAAGTAGGCAGAGAGGCAGGCAGAGAGAGAGGAGGAAGCAGGCTCCCTGCTGAGCAGGAAGCCCGATGTGAGCTTCGATGATCCCCGGACCCTGAGATCATGACCTGAGCTGAAGGCAGAGGCTTAACCCCTGAGCCACCCAGGCGTCCTTCATTATGTATTTTCTGAATTAATTTTGATCTTTTAAATATTGCTTTAAAATGTGTATCTTGGGATGCCTGGCTAGCTCAGTCGTTAAGCATCTGCCTTCAGCTCAGGTCATGATCCCAGAGCCCTGGGATTGAGTCCTGCATCAGGCTCTCAGTTCAGTGGGGAGTCTTCTTCTCCCTCTCCCCCGCCCCCTGTTTGTGTTCCCCCTCTTGCTGTCTCTCTCTCTCTAATAAATTAATAAATAATCTTAAAATTAAAAAAAAAAATAAAACGTGCATTTTTGAGAGGTACTTGGGTGGCTCAGGGGTTAAGCATCTGCCTTTGGCTCAGGTCACGCCGTGGGATCAAGCCCCACACAGGGTTCCCTGCTCAGCGGGGAGGCTTCTCCATCTACCCCTATGCCCCTCCACACACATGCTCTCTCTCTCTCTCTCAAATAAATAAAATCTTTTTTTTAAAAATGTGTATCTTGGGGCGCCTGGGTGGCTCAGTTGGTTGAGCGACTGCCTTCGGCTCAGGTCATGATCCTGGAGACCCAGGATCGAGTCCCACGTCGGGTTCCCTGCTCAGCGGGAAGCCTGCTTCTCCCTCTCTCACTCCCCCTGCTTGTGTTCCCTCTCTGGCTGTGTTTCTCTCTGTCAAATAAATGAAATCTTTTTTAAAAATTAAAAAATAAAAATAAAAATGTGTATCTTATTAGGAGTTTTCGGTGCCCCATTAAATTTTACACCTGAGGGGAGAGCCAACCTCCCCTTGCCCTAGCTCCAGCTCTACCAGTGGCCCTGTAAGACTCTCAAGTTGTGGGGCCTTGTCCAATTCCAAACCTTCATCCTTTCCTCCTTTCTGCTCCCCTCCTCAAAGCAGTCATGGCAAATAGACTTCCAGTCTGGTCAAGGAGGGCAAAGAAGTAGGGAGTAAGAGTTCTTAAGCAGGTCTGAGGGTTTGTATATGGAACAACATTGTATTCTTGCTTTCCAGCACCTCTTCCCTCCACCTACCCCTAGCATGATGTGGTTTCCTGCGTCCCTTGCTTCTCTTCTCTTTTGACTCTTTCCTCTTGCTTTGCAGGGGACATCTCATCCACCCCTGGAGCTTTCACCTCTCATTATAACTGATTACCACCAAATCGGTGTATCTGGAGGCCCAGACCTGTTATATGGTAAACTCACATGTAAACCCACACCTGTATCTGCCAACTGCAATCCTCCCTGGCTGTCCTCAGGGGTCCCATACCTGATGCATTAGCTCACTATTACCACTATAACAAATTGCCACAATTGCTTAGTGGCTGAAAACAACACAAATATATTATGTTACATAAGGCTGGTGTGACCTTCCACAAGGCTCACATCAAGGTGTCAGCAGATCTGGGATCCGCCCTCTCCACCTTCAAAGCCAGCAATATTGCATGTTTCTGGCCATTCTTCCATAGTCACATCTCCTTTTTTATCACAGCCAAGAAAATTTCTGTTTTTAAGGATCTGTGTGATTACCCATTGGCCCACACTGATTATCCAGGATAAACTCTCTATTTTAAGGTCCTCAACTTAATCACATCTACAAAGTCCCTTTTGCCATGCAAGGCAACATGGCCACCAGTTGCAGGGGCTAGGACATGAACATGACCAGTTGGCCATTATTCTGCCTACCACACTCAGCATGTCCAAATTGAAGCCATCACCTCTTTCTCCATTCCTGACCCTACCTTAGTCTTCCCCTGAGTCCTTATTTCCATTAATGGCACACCCACACATCCAGTGGCCTGAGTTTAAAGATATAGCCTCATTATCTACCCTTCTATCTTTCTCTTTCATAT